>JABSTR010000263.1:0-43330 GCA_013339765.2 Haemaphysalis longicornis
GAAAAGGCTTCGGGTGTCCACCAGGAAGGTGGGCGGCGCGACCGGCGTTCGGAAGCACGGATGAACCGACTGCAGGAGAAGCGTACTGCTCGGCGGCAACTAAATACTCGCCTCATCAATGGAGCAAGAGCTGTCTTGGATACGGCGGACATCGGCGAGCTGGCGTCGTTGCGTGAAAGACTGCAGGCCAACAACGACGAAATTGGAAAGGCTGAATGTCTTGTTCGAAGAGCACATCAAGGACGAAGATTTGCAGCGGAAATGGAGGCTGTTCTGAAGTACGAGGACGCCGCTAAAGGTATGCTCGATCAGTTAAAGTCAAGAGAAGCAATGCTTCAATCAAGCCACGTGTCACCTATCCCAAGGAACCCGTCACATACGAGGGTGGATCAACGCGAGGAACTAGTGCGAGGCAGTTCCGTCAAGCTTCCGACACTCAAACTGCAGTCCTGCGACGGGGAGGTATGCCAGTGGCCTTGTTTCTGGGAGCATTACGAGGCGTCTGTCCATACCAACGACTGTCTAACTAAGGGAGAAAAGTTCCAGTGCCCACGTACGCTTCTCAACGGCAAGGCATCTGCGTCTATCGCGGGCCTTCAAGCGACGAGTGAATGCTACGATGATGCCGTCGACATTCTTAAAAGGCGCTTTGGTGACACTCGACGCATCGTTCAAGAGCATCTGGCTCGTTTGAGGTATCTGCCTTCGGTGCAAGCATCGGACGACGTGAAGGGTTTGCGCAAGCTTATGGACTACGTGCACAGCCACATGAGAGGACCTAAAGCCCTGAACATCAGTTCGGCTACCTACGCGACCATGCTGACGGACATCATACTTCCAGCTCTACCAAGCGACGTCGTGGTGGGCTATCATCGACTGGTGGCTACTTTTAAGCCCTCATCCATGTTACGCACGGAACAGCAAGACGAAGGCGGGCAATCGCTATCTCAGCCAACTTGCGAAACAGTCATGGCAGAGCGTGAGCTGCAAGGTCTTCTTGATATTTATTGGTAGAGGTAGAGAGTCGAGAGCGAAGTGGGCTGGCTGATCGCCAAGAAAAAAGAAGTCCTCGAAGTGGGTTTGACCGCAAACAACTGTTGACCTACCCACTGCAGCAGTACTGCATACTGGCTCGCCACAGGAAAAAAAGACCTGCTTCTTTTGCTGCTCTCCGAAGCATTCTACCTAGAACTGTGATGTAACTATCACCAAAGAAGAAAGAGTGAAAGAAGCTCGCCAAAGACAACCGATGCTTTCGGTGCACTATGCCTGGGCATCGTTCAAAGGATTGTCGCCGGAAAGTAAAGTGCAGCAAGTGTCAAGGGAGGCATGTTGCATCTATGTACGACCCAACGTGGCAACCCAAGAAAGCTGAAGTCACAAAGAGCGTGAACGCTAACAGCCTTCACACAAGCACTTGTTCATACTTGACTAACGAGCTACTCCTGCAGACGTTCCGGACTTGGGTTGTCGGAAGTCAGCGTTGCGCGTACATTCGTGCAATAGCAGACGGTGGAAGCCAGACAACGTTTATTCGGAGGACATTTCTAAGACCCTAGGCCTGAAAGAGCTGCGAAGTACGAGTCTCCAGTTGAATATGTTCGGTTTGGCGGCTGCAACTTCACATCGTCGGCGCCTCGTGAAAGTACGTCTTCGCAGTCAGTACGACGATACGAAGCACCTAATACAAGCCATTGAAGTGCCATTCATTTGCCAAGATGTTGTCCAAGTGCCGGCTGAACATGACGTCGTGAAGACACTGGAAGACAGTCGTCACAACATCGACGAAAAGCTTTATATACTTGGCATGGCATCCGTACTTGGTATTGGGCTGCTTGTGGGCTGTGATCACCTCTGCCAGCTGATGACTGGAGAGATAAAGCGCTACTCTGGTAACGCAGGCATCGTGGCTCATGACTCCGTCTTCGGATGGATGTTTCAAGGACCGCTCTCATTGAGTACATCAGTTAACTTGACGATGAACACCTGCGTTCTACGAGTGAGTGCGTCAGCGGAACCCGCAGACAGCATCATGAAGGAATTCTGGGAGCTTGAGAGCATAGGTATTGTGGACCAGGACAATGCTATAAATGAGGCCTTGGACGTTCTATGTGAGTTCAAGCGTAACGTCAAGTTTCAGGAGGGCCACTACGAGGTTGCACTTCCATTGAAAGATAATGGTGGTCGCTTGGACGACAATAAGACGGAAGCTATGAAGAGACTTCTGGCTCTTGGGACAAAATACGACTCCACCATTCGGTCCTACATGACTTTGGGACACGCAGAGCTGCTAAAGGAAATCGGACCGTCACCCTTTCTGGTGTACTACATGCCGCATCATGCAGTGATTCGCAGCGAGTCCATGACTACCAAGGTACGAGTGGTTTTCCACGCATCGTCATATGGGCCGGAGTACACGTCCCTCAATAACACCTGGAAAAAGGCCCAAGGCTTTGCAGACTTGACCATACTGCTGATAAAAGTTCGGTTGCATCCCATCGCTCTGACCGCAGAATTAAAAAGGCGCTCCTGCAAATCTGAATTCGAGAGGAAGACTGCGGTTTCTGTGGTTCAAGCAAGTTCCCTCTGACAAGAATCCTAAACCTAGAGTGGAAGAATGGAGGATGAGCAGAGTACCACAGCAAGCCCATTTTTACTGAACGCCACCTTACAACATCACCTGAGACTTGTCAGCGGCTCCTTTCGGGACACGGCTGCCCTACACGGCTGCCCTACCCTAGTCGTTTTACGTGAACGACTTGCTCTTTGGAGGCGACACCGACCAAGAGGTGAAATGTGTTTTCATGGTAGCTAACCTTATAATAGAGTAAGCAGGTATGCATCTTAGGAAGTGGACCTCTAACTCGACACACCGACAGCAGCTGTTCGAGCAGGAAGAAGGCATCGCTTCTACCGACGGGACAGTCAAAATTCTTGGCATGGTATGGGAGCCCCGAAGAGATCTCATGACAACAGCTTCAAAGTATGTACTTAGTTTTTTTTGGCAAAGATCGAAACTCCAAAAGATCAGTGCTCCATACAGTGGCACGAATTTTCGATCCTCTCGGAATGATCGCACCATTCACAGTTCAAGCCAAGATAATATTCCAAGAGATATGGAAACGGGATGTCTCTTAGGATGAGGATCTCCCCTTGACATCGGAGCGCAATGGTGACATTGGCGATCGGACCTCTAGGAACTTGGCAGCGTCAAAATACCTCGCTGGGTACATTTATCCCCAGAGACTACGGCAGCTCAACTGCACATATTTTGTGACGGAAGCCCAAAGGCGTACGAAGCATGCGCCTATTTAAGGCTTCAAGACAACAGCAATTGCGTGAAAAGAGAAGTGGTGATGGCCAAGTCAAAAGTCGCTCCTATGAAGACGTTGACATTGCCGCAACTCGAGCTTTTCGGTGCCGTCCTCGGGGCCCGGATGCCAAATTCCTTGGAAGCATCTCTTGCCAAAGTACAGTGCAACGTCGAAACTATATTTTGGACAGACTCCCGCATCACTCTGCACAGGATTACGGGTAGTTTATCACAATAGAAAGAATTTGTCAAAAATCGAGTCAGTGAAATTCATAGATTGATGGCAAGGACACCGTGGCGGCATGGTCCCGGAAATTGCAATCCTGCCGATCATCTCACTCGCGGGGTGTCATTGCACATTCTGAAAACCGAGGAACGATGGTGGCATGAACCCACGTGGTTACTGAAAGACCCTACAGATTGGCCTACGGAAGAGTCAGCGATTGGGTTGAAAGGCGTCGAGGAAGAAAGGGAGAGATATGTGCAAATCTGCTTTGTGAGGACTGTGAATCCCATGTTTGATTGGCGCGGTATTCCAACTTGTTGCGTATTCTCCGAACCAACGCTTGGATTCTGCGATTCATCAGAAATTGTAGAAATGTTGCGATACCTGCGGGTCAACCACCAAAAGCGGAATCAACAAGAAGTGAAGTTACGCGAAGGTGGCTCCATCGTAAACGGCTTGCGGAACAGTTCTGGCAGAGATAGCTAAGGGAATATTTGTGCACTTGCGCTCCTTCCACCATGAGAAAAATGGGCCCATCCACGAGCTGAAAATTGGAGATTTGGTGCTTGTGCACGAAGAAAAAGCTCCTCGACAAATGTGGAAGACTGGTGGGGTGATAGAAATTATCATGGGGCGCGACCAAAACGTCCGAGCCTGCATTGCGAGGTTTCCTAGCGGAACTAGATTGCGACGACCAGTGCAGCTACTGTACGCAATAGAGGTTACTGCAGCGTAGACGAAGGTCACAACCCTCAGTGCTGGGGCCGGGAGGATGTTTCTTATTGGATGTTTCTCGTAGGATGCCAGGAACTATGATCTAGTTTTAATTTGCGCCCGCGTGCAGGGGCTAGCGCGTGGAAAAATAGCGGGAATCTCGGCGTGACGGCACGCCGAGGAGACAGACGAATACGAGAAAGAAGAAGGAAGATTCTCGGGAGCCACGTTAAAGCTTGTTATGCCGTGTACTTACTGTAAATACAATTCGCTTTTCTTGCTTTCCGTTCGCCTTTGAGATTCTTCAACAGCTTGTTTGTGACCTTATCGCCCAGAAAAGCTAGCTCTATTTAAGGTAGCTTCCGGCCCACCTTAAGCGTGCCGTTTCCCTACCAACACTGCTGATTACAAAAATAGCTTACCTGAGCTTGCAAATTTCACGTGCCGTGCACAAGACATTGATAAAGCTGAAAAAATGGAGCGTTTTTTGCATGCAAAACACCGACCCCTTTGGTGCAGTCGTCTAAGCAAGTTAGATATTCAAGAAAGGGGATGATGTCAGTTAGGGTTGCCACCTTTCCCAGAAAAAAAAGCTGGCCCTTCGGCAAGGGGGGGGGGGGCACGGTTTATCGAATGTTTAAGTTCTCTTGAAAAAAAGATGCCATGTCCTTTGTCATGCAGTGCCATTTAGCCATTTATTGTAGCATATTCGTAGAGACATTCGGTTGGTTGCTCTGGATGTGCTTTACTAAAAAGTAACCACACTTGGTGCCCATGGCCGCGGCATTTTGTTTTTTGTTCCTCCCTTAGGCCCCCCTTCATCTCAGCCAGCGTGCTAGCCCCCGTAGTTTCTGTGATAGCATGCCTTCGTTCAACTTGTCGGCATATATTTATCTGCTTGGTTGTTGCATCAATGCTTTTAAAATGCCAAAAAAGAAATAATCACGGTACGAGAACCAAAAACCAGCCAATCACTGCCGGTTTAAGTATGAACCGGCAACCACCACTGTTTAAATAAACCGATCAGGCCGGTCCAAAACCAGGCAGGTGGCAACCCTAATGTCCGTGTGGGGAAAAGTTGCGCAACAGATCATCATTTGTGTTACCGTTGCAAGTGGCGATCAAATATTTGCTTCACTGTTAAGCTTACAGATTTTGTTATGGGTACTGGCCACAGACGGAGCTGGCTGATCTAAGCGTTTTTAAATAGCTACTGCTAGGGCATCCTTCCTTATTCGTGCAAAAGTAAAGTCCCGCCCACACACTGTATGCTGATTGGCAATTCCCGTGCTAGCTATCCTTGTTTGCAGGTGCGTAACTTGTTTCAGAAAGGGTACCATTCATAAGGGTGCATTAAGGAAGGTTTCTGAAACTTGTGGTGGCGTTCTCTTAATCCGGTCATTTTCCGATTATCATGAAGGGTGGCCTGATGGCACAAGTTCACTTTTCTTCCTGAATATGGAGGCTACACACTCAAAGCTTCAAGTTCAAACTTCTTAGCTCACCATCATACTCCTGTTGAAGGAGCTCCTGGATGCTCGGGATTTGCAGGTCCTCCGAGTCTCCGATGGCCCGATGTTGAAGTGCCCCCTCAGGTGGAGGCAGGGCGGCTGAAGTTTCCTGGAGGACCTGCAATGTTGTTAAGTTAGAATTTTCTTTTCTCTGCGCAAGGCAATAGTCATGTGCACGCCGCACATGCTGCCAAGCTACGAAGTGCACCTATAAGGCGAAAACACACAAAACCTTATACAAAATAAAAATTGTTGTTAGCTGGATGACCGAGTGGCTAGCTGGATGATCGGCCCATTCACATCAAGCCACCGCTGCTAATCCATAAAGCGTGCGTCGCTCTGCCCTACTACACTACCCGGCAGGACTGCCGTGAGAAGTGTTCATTCCACGCTAGGTTCAGGCCGCCGTGAGAGAAGATATGAGATGGCTCTTAAAGCCTGTGATCACCAGACGAGGTGAAGAGGGAAATGTCCTGCTGAGCGACGCCAGCCGGGAGCCGAGGACGCCCCGTTTGATATTCGAATCAGCGCTTCTTGCTTGAAATGAGCCTTCGCTTGCACCGGCTGGATGAGGTCTGAGAATCCGGCGTAGGCGGGCACACCGGCCACTTTAGCATATAAAAATGTCTCTCATTCCGTCAGTGAAAAATTATAACCGCCCAAGCCGGCCTGCTTGGCCAGATGAACGTCGTGGTAGTTGGCCTTGGCCTGGCGCTTCGTTCATATTTTGTGGACGCAAAGACTCTGTCAAGGAAAAAACAAAAGGGAATCAGTTGAGAGAAATGCAAGCAATGTTTCCTCATTTCTTGGCAAATAACGTATCATTTCTTATTGAACAAAAACCACGAGAGCTACGAAACGTATCATCTCTGACTGAAAACAAAATTTCATTCATCCTTTGGTGTCCCTTTAAACGCGAACCAGAGAAGCCCCTCACGCAGTACTAGGAGGACTCTGTTACAGTGCGGAAGAATATAGAAGTACAGCCTTAATGAGCAGAAACAGTTTTTTAAATAACGGCCTAATCGATGCCAAAACACAATGCATAGAAAGCATCATACCTTGAAAGCAACAACTACTGTCGCATGCAAAACCCTGCAAATGTGAAGGCTGGGCGGCACACTAGTGTTACCTTTGAAGGCCCAGTGCATACCATTGTCATGCATTGCAATTTGCAATGTAATAATGCTTACTTCTTCTGGTGACTCATTTGTTGCCAGATACCGAAGCATGGTGCCGTTTGGGGTGGCACGCTTCAGCCCTTGCGCAAGACCCGTGGCATCACAAGGCTGTAACCGTGCTGTCGGGTCGTACCGCTTCCTTTTCTTTCCCATGCTTATTGTGGAGAAGTTTACCTCCACCAGTGGCATGGGAGGTGCAGGCTTGTGCAGGAGGTGCAACCTGCTGCGTCCACTCCTCCTGGTGTTTTTTCTTTCCAGTCAAGCCTTCCTAGCTACTTGCTTATGGCCACCTTTCTCCGGCACAGTTTTTCATATCCTGTCGCTTGTGCTTCTTCTTCCTCTGCGCAACCACACTGAGGGATATACCGCAGCAGAAATTTGCAGCACGAGCACCCTTTGTGCATGTTTCGGCCACGTTGGCGTCGTCGTCACAACGAGCGCATTACCTCACAGCGTTGGTGCGTGTAGCTGTTATGGTGTTCAGAAGTCAGGTTCCACCGGGTGTTAGGCAGAGATGACTTCCTGGGGTTTGGTTTTAGTGTGCCGTTTGATAATTGTAGGATTTGTGTTTTTTTGCCGTGGGCAAATTTTACCTCCACAAGCTGCAGGCTCCAGTTTCTATTCCATAGGCTGGGAACCTTTTGCGCATTAGGCCAGCTTAGGGACAGAGTGACTGCAAACGAACAAATCGCGATGAGCTTCATTTGGGGTTTGTCGGCAGGTGACCTAACTGAGGACCACAAAAAACTGCCCTTTTCGGTTGTGCATCCTGAAAGTATATAAATATTTCTAGGGTCCATTGCACGCTATTTTTTTACAGCAACGCGCCAGCTATAACCTTTTCATCTGAAACACCGCATGCCGAAATTCGTGGGTTCTTCACACCTTACACCTAAACGCTAGGGTCGCGGCATAAAACAAAAGATCTGAACTCGCTACGAATTACAGTTGCTAACAAATTCTAATTTCAATTTCAATTTATTTAAACAGGCATGACGTTTGAGAGCATGGACAAAAACCATAATGTTGTTTGACTGGGTCCATGACCACCATAAAACAGACCTGGAGAGCTAGAAAGGGTATGTGTAGCTTATGCAACGTAAAATTACACAATACTTAGTTACAACGATGTAACTCCAAAACATTCATAAATCAACCCATGAATGAGTAAGTGATACTTTTGAATGGAAGAAAAAAACAAAAACAAAAACTTTCCGCACCGCCACGAAAAACAACACTGCCTAGAAAGAAAGAAACATAAAAGGCGCATACCGCGATGGAACAACAGATTAGCCTGAAGAACATACTTCGCAAATCCTTAAAAAACCGCAAAAATGTTTACACCTTGAACAAGAGTAAAGTTGTTCCGCATATATCGTAAACAAAATTTAAGCATTCCTTTTTCGTAGACAGCATTGCAGGTGCGCGTTTGCCATATCTCGGGGCAACAGATTGTGCTCACAGTTTATATTGAAGTTGAGTATGCCTTGCCAGTGTGTCTGCAATTCTAATTCGTTCTGTTTGTAGTAACTTAATCAAGTATATGTGTAGCGGAATGTATCATTCATTGTTCTATGCTTTCCAACATAACTTTTGCGTGTGACAAGTAATGCTCTTTGCTGCTAACACGTACATTGTGTTTGAACTTCAAGCAGTTCATCAAATTGTCCAAGCGTGGTTGTTCCTCTTACTAACGCACCGTTAATAAATAAAGAAGGAATGACAATTGTAAATGACAACGTTTATTGGCAGTCGAAAATGAAAGCCTTTTTTCAGACTGACGGTAACTGTGGATAGTTTTCCTATCTTGGAAATAATGTGCTTATCAAGGTGAAAATTTCTCACTCAGAAATAATCTATGAAAAATGCACGCATTGTGTTCAAACAAGGCACTATTGCTATCACTGTATTATTATTGTGTATCGGTAGACGTTTGAAAAACAATTCCTATGAACTGCTATATAACCTTAGTGTTATTTAAATTTATCAGCTTGGATGTTATGAAAGACAAATAGTTCTAAAGTTACAACGTTAAACTGGCCAATTAAGATAAATCAAATTTTACCTGCTAAAAACAAATTCGTGTTGTCCGTTACATCCTCTTGCTTTAGGCGGACCCAGACATTAATTAATGCAGGCGGTGTACCTTAAGTTTTTTTTTCCAGCATGAGACGTTTTGAGAATTAAAAAAAAGTGAAATTTATCCCTGCAGACTAATGATATTTATCTGTTTACAAAAATGAGTTTTGAGTTCTGTTGTGGCTCGTTCTGTTGTGGCGCTCGTCTCAATCATACGAAATAACTAAACATAGATACGCGTCTTGTGAATTTTTAGCTTACGAATTTTACTATCCACAGCGCCAAGCTTTCTGCATCACATATAGAGCACTTATGCAACCAAAGTGTTCTTTTCGTAACGATATATAAGGCAGAAACTTGGAGTGGCGCAAGCATTTTAAAACTATTTCTTAAAAAACCGCCTAACTATTTCTTTTTATGGTGGGCTGCGCTGACGTCAGCCCAAACGCTGGCGGGGCTGAAGAGACGCGCATGCGCACCAGAGTGTAGACGGCCGACAAGGGAGGGAGGGACACAGCCCCGAGCATGAGATGGTTTTGATCTAAAAACCACTGAATTGGCCCAGCGATTTTAGGATGTCTATTGTCTTCTGGAAAAATCTAATACTTGAAATACGTTGAATTGTTTATAGGTTATTTTGTAATTGTAGTGAGTATATGCAGGAGGAATAGAGCAAAGAAAAAGTTCAATGGCGGAGTGATATGAATAGCCATGGGGACTTTATCAATGGATGGTAGACGAGCGTGCCAAAGTCTACTGTTGAGCATAGTTGAGCCCTATACGGCACGTTTACACTTCAAATTGTGGCAGAGAGACGAAGCTTGCAATTTCGTCTATTATAAACCTACCATAAGTAAGTACTACCCTGTCACGTGATTTGAAGCGTGCCTAAACAAATTTGGTGTCATTTCAGAAAGAGTTCCTGTTTGTCGAGGTGCTTCTTTTCCCAACATCATGAAGCGGGCGAACCATTGACGCAAGCGAAAAGAACACAAACGCAGGTGCAGAATGGAGGTTAATTTTATTCTGCGCAAACACACTCATAATTGCACGCACACGATACGAAAAACAATGGCACAACAAAATACTCTACTGTTAGCTATGACCAAAACTATAAATCATTTTGAAATACTCAAAAGATAAACACAAAAGGATAACGGCCCAAAGAATAAAATAGCACTACCCCAGCCTCAAGCAATGTATTTCGTAACGTGTTACTGCCCCTTTATACTATTTTGCCTTTGATGTTTTGTTACGTTCAGTGTTTTAGTAGTTGTTCTCTTGTTTTTATTCCTTTCATGTTCCTACTCCTTCGGTATTGAGAGCCTGCTTATTGTCTTCTCTTCCAAGAAAACACGTGCATGCCACTGTTAAGACTTGTGTAATTAAGGTGCAATGAAAAAAGCAATAATGTAAGAATACTCTTTATTGTAATTTATAATTTTCAGCCGTGTTTGATTTACAACAATGATCAATACTGGCTAGTATGACAAATGATAAAACAAAAAAGTGCACTAGTAGAGATGCACATCAATAACATCCGCAATAGCGTGACAGGGCAGGTGTCATCATAATAAATTTTCTACAATACAGTAAACACAACAATGTTTCTCAGTGTTGGGTTTTTAAAATTCCTATAACCTTTGAACTTAGCAGTGTTAACTAGAAAGGATGTTCTTGCGTTTCCAAAAAGGTTAGTTGTTACTCCATTGTTTATCAGCTAGACGCATAGAACATGACGATCTCTACAGGAAAAAGTGTTACTGTGCTGTCAAGCCTTTATGTTTTACTTAGATACGCCTATAAGTATAAACTGGCTAACCGGCATCAAACTACTGCTTTTCAACATACCACAAGCATAAAAGCTTTATTTGCTCTCACTGTTTTCAGATTTAAAGTCTCATCACACACGTATATTGCAGGAGAGATCGGATTTTTTAGAAAACCCTAATCATCCGAAAAGCTTTGCTACGTGAGATTTGTTCTCAAATTTTGCAAAAAATGCTTGCAACTGGAAATGTATCTCTCTAGCCTACACTGACGAGAGACCCGAAATTTATGTTTGTGGTAGTAGCGTGGTATACACCCAAACAATAGAACCTGTACTACACGCAAAGGTAGAATTAAAAAAGCGAAAACGTGCCCTGAAATTACCGTAGCATAGCGGTTGTATCCAATGCCAGGGTTATTTTATGCCCATTTATGTAGGCTTGCCCGCAAAAAAGAAAACAGTGATCTTAACCGGTGAACTGATTGCAAAAAATCGTCTTTTTTATTTTTTTTAATGTGACCTACGAATTTGTTTTACACATTTTTGCGATATCTTACGGTTTAGAACATTTTAAAGCAACTACTGCTTTGAAAAGCGCAACTCTTCTGAGTCCGGTCGCCGTTATTTTTCTCAACTAAAATATGTTTTTTGTTCAGTATTGTTGGCTAGTACTCTACCAATGTGCAGGTGCCATTCGAAGACCGTTGCATGCTTTGTTGTGTGTGCATGTGTGTTTTGGGTCCGCCCAGTAACAAAGCACTACGCAAAGCTGGTGACAATGTTTTCCTGCAGCCCACTTGGATTGCGTTTGTTAGCTGAGCTCATGGCTGCAGCGGTTTCACACGCTCTTCCAGTTCATTTCGCCATCCCGGAATGATAAGACACGATAGCAAATTGCACAATTCCGAAGTACTGTTTTTAGCAGATCCCGCCGCTCGTGTTCTATTGGTTCCCACATATCACGTCACCGCGAGTTATTTCGGCTCCATAACCACTGTGCCTATAGTCTCTCTGTTCTTTTGGCTCTCATGTTGACGGCATGAATTGCTGATCACAAACTTCTCGCTGGTCTCTGGGCTCTCATGTAGACGGTATGAATTGGTGATCAAAAACTGTCGTACGACAAAATCAAAACGCTTTCTGGGGTACTTTGCTTGTTAATCTGAATTCGCCTCCCTCGGCGTCTTGTGTAGCAAGGAACTGCGATGTTCCGGATTCGCTTCGCCATGCCATTCTCACAGTGCTCCCGGACAGCGAGAATGGCATAACATTGCTTTGTGCATTTGGGTCCGTTTGCTGTGGCCCACGGATCGAAATATTTCAGGTTCACATCTATGTTTCGGTTATTGGACGGAACAGTGCAATCTTGCCCGAGGATGTGATCATCATCACTGGAGTGCCATTAAGGAGGCCGTGATATACCGTCCTAATCACATTATAGTAAACGTAAACGCCGCTGCTGGAGATGTTGTGTTACATAACAAAAACGTTACACAGAAACTGTATACATTGATACGCATGACAGTCAAACTTTCTTGTGATTGTTCCGACCACTGTGTGCATGAGCAGTGCGTACAACACCGCACACGTACTCTGTTGTACTTGGCACGCCCTACGTCACAGATCCCAAAATCATCCTCGACCCTATAACCTCCACCGAATGCACTACAAAATGTTTGGATGAAGTATAGCTCAGAAACTCACCATCGAATTGAATTTAACAGCTGTAGTGGTGCCAAGCACACAACCTTCGATTTTTGTTTCTGCAAGACTGAAAAACTGGAAAACAGAACATACGAGATTTAGATCTGATTGCATTAAAAGGAGATTTTTGTTAACAACGCTGCTAAACAAGCGCATTATACGAGTGCCGAAGATGGCATCGTCTACTATAGAACCGGCAAAGATGCAGTGGTGCTTAATATGAAAGGTCTGCTCGGAATGCTGAAATAATGGACCAACCAGGCAATGCGCATACGCACGTGGTGAAGCATTAGAACACAATGTTCTAGGGGGGGCTGCCTATGACGAGAAACGCTGTGGGGCACGCCCAGTCCCAAATACCGCACCGTGAGCCGTAATCACTCACAAGTGGTCATATTACCTATTTTTTTCAGCGAGCCACATTCCCATTAATAGAAAATAAAAGTTAATGCTAAACGGGGCTACTGGAAATTTTTTTAGTAACGTAGCTGTGTAAGCTCAGCTTCAATTTTCACGGTAGAGTGGTATCAGAAAACTGTCATAATTGACCAAGTGGAGAGGGAGAAAATAGGCGAGAAGGAAAACAGCCTATGATTATATGTTGAGACTACTCACTTCAAGAAATAAAATTTGGCTAGGGAGGCCCCACGAATTGAACCCAGAACATTTACGCCGAGAAACCGGCAGCCTAACACTAGGCCAAATAAAAGAATCAAGGGGTACAGTGTAATCAATGGCGGCGAATAATATCGTGTGCAGCGACAGAACAAAAAGTTTTATTAGGATGCTTTCCGCAACGCCTACGAAGAAAAAAAGTGAGATAACAATTTTTGCAAGTATCTGAGGCAAATGAAATACTTTTGAAGCACGAAAAATGGAATAAACCTTGCAACAAACTTGTGACGCCCATAAGTGTTCGAAAACCACTCTATCGCGCTTTCTGAAGCCCTGTAAGTACGAGACGAAATGGTAAATACCCCATGGGTTCGGGAGGTATAAAATGAATTATTAAAGAACGATAAAAGCGATAATTTCACCCCAAAAATTCAGAACAACAGAAAATAATTAAAAGATTGTAGCCGCACGAAGCAACAAGAGACAAAACCGGGGGGAAACACTTCCCGTGGCAAAAATCTAACCAGGCACCCTCATGTTATGAAACCGGCGTCCATGCATTTGCGTTTGTAGTGTTGTCATTCGCGCGCTGTTCTTCTCGCCAGCACACGTGCGTTCACAGTTGAATTGGGGAGCACAGGCACAGGCACCGAGTTTGCAATCGGAATGCCGACTTCGCGAAGCTGGGTGCCGTGGGTTATACCGCGTGCTAGCGCCGTCCACATTGGGAGAGATATGAAAGCCTGGAGACAAAACATTCCTTAGAGAACTTTCAGCGGCAAGTTCGCAAGTCAGTGTGAGGTGACAATCAAGTTTCTAACGAAGGGAGAGGGGCCGCCAGGCGCCCGCCTTGATGTTTTTCCAGCCTTGCAACACTAGGGCAAGCTGCAGCAATTTTTATTCTTTATTATTCTGCTGTGCTATCTAGAAAATAACATATTTTACATCTTATATTTCAGGTCAATGACAACAAAATTTAAATTATTGTGACTAGCAAACAGGATGGTCTTTTTGGCATAAGAGAGAACTGTTTTGGTATCATTTCTTTCGAATAGCTCCTAAACGTTATTTTTTATTACCCAGAGTACAAAAAGGGCAACATAAAACCATCAAGAAACCGACCTTGTTGGAAAAAAAGCCGAAAAGCCACGCAATCATTTTTTTTTGGGGGGGGAGGTAAAAGTAGTACACAAAACACCTCCACCCATGCTGCATTTTTAACAATCATACCTCATTAAAGCTGTCATCATAACCGTTTGCTTTTCGTTTCATCAAAAGCGACATTGTTTGAAACAAGGACTCTACACTTTGAAATTTATTTGCGCACTTTGATGACGCCTTTGAACCAACAGGCAGCGTGATTTTGCGAACTGACCTCTTAGGACTAAAATAGAACTTTGGCGAGACAACGCCCAAGGAAATGTCATACAGCTGTGACCCGTGTATGAAAATATTCTTGATGTCCAAAACGGTATAAAAGAATTGAAAACACCGAAACCCTCTGAGTCTCGTGAAAAAGACGCGGCGAAAAAGCAACATATTTTCTGCAATTTAAGGTAAAGTGTCAAATACTGCCCGGTCACTTTAGTCCCATCTTTTTTTCTGTACATGTGAAGCATATAGGTCGAAGGAAAATTTCCGCAGGGAAAACTACGGCGCTTCTAAAATATTTTATTCGTGTGGGCAATGCAAAATATTAGTTTAGAGTTGTTGATGGCGTATTAAGCATCATCATTACCTTTTAAAGCAAAGCTTTGCTACTTTCATCCTGTGGTTTTGTGGCGGATGCGCAATTTCACCTTTTGACCGGAGACGCACCCCCCGCGACACACCCCTTGAAGCGCATCGCGTGATTCGCCAGGCCCGCTTTCGGAGGTGCGCACAGGGCCCCGTTTTCAGTACGAGTGGCGGCCGCCGGCGCCGCCACCGTTGCTGCGGATCAGCGGATCAGCAGCCGACCCCACCCCCTCTTGCAAACGCTCACGCATGCGCCGCTGTGTTCTCGGGCGCGTGACGCGTCTCGCGCCCGACGGAGAGGAACGGCGCGTTCGTAGTGACCAACAGCCGCGTCCGCTCGTTCGTCGGGCCTCTTTCGGTGAGCGTTGTACGGGACCGAACAGCCTTGGGACGTGGTCGGCAATGCAGCTACATCAAAGATTAAGCCAAGCAAAACCAAGGCTCAACCAAACTAGTCAAGCTTTTGCTTTGCATACCCAAGGTTAGATGAGCTAAGCCGGAGCCGTTTTTTTGTTTTTTCTCATTCGCTGACACGGCAGTGTTCTCGATGGTGGAATCGCGCGTGACATTGAACTAATCATCCAGTTCTGTTGCTTCTTCCTTCCTTCCCAGTTGTATTAGGACGGACATTTTGAGGGCCGCATTTGGAAGCAGCATATTTTATTACACAGAAGGTAGATGGTTAGTTGGCCAATTCTTACAGTATAAATAAACTTATCAAAAACCCAAATAGGCACCACTGCATGTATATTATCCGCCATTTTACATAAAAAACCAAAACAGGTTTTCCAGACCTACCCATTGCAGGGTAGAGCTGAGAACTCATTGTGTTTTAGGGAATGCGCGGTAGTCCTCTTACGTTCGGGTGGCCCGGAAGTGACTTCCCGCTATGCCAAAATTACCAATTTTCCGCATAATCACTTTCCTCTGGCATCGTTACATGAGATTGTGACTATATTCCCACCAATATTGCGTCTTTTATGCTCCTTCGTGATCGGTGATTTTGTGTTTTCCCCACGTGTAGGATAGCAAACTAGGCCACAGCATGGTTACCATTCCTGCCTTTCCTTTACCTTTATTTCGTCCTAGTGTGACACCTGTTTCTCTTTTTAAGGAGCACGTTTTGTTCATTTTGTTTGCGATCTCTTGACTAAGACAAAGTTTTATATCGGGCATTCTGAGATATTACAGCTTCAACTGGAAATGTAGTTCAAAGTGCTGGCTGCTAAAGTCACTTTGTGATTGTGACTGTTATGATAGGTGTTTTATCGCGCTCAGTAAAGGTTGTTTTTTGTTTGGAAGAAGTTGCTAATATTGCCTACGGTTTTTTAAGAACTGCTCTACCTCTGTTATCAAATAAATGTGAATTGTTACATATTAATATTATTTCAGTCAAGCGCTCAACACAGGTCCCAACTGTGCTTAAAACTACAGCTTTTCAGGAAGTAGAGTTTTCATTAGGGGCAGTCACTTCCCTATGGTGCTGTGGTCATTCAAACAGTGCAGTGTTTTATTGAGGTTTGTATGAGGAATATTTTAAAATATTTTCCAATTACGCCTGGTTTTATACAGTCTCCTGATGATAACATACTTGTTCAGTGTGGTTTGGGGCACCCAGTTTCACTGGAAAGTTGACAAAATAAAAACATTGAATTTCATTAACCCGAACTTTGCCTAATGAGAAATCATTTCCTTCGAATCAAATACAATCTTTAAAGTAAACCCAGGAAAAAATAGGTATTTTGAGATATACCTTAACCAGAAAAAAGTTATTTCATGGGCGAAATACTTTTTGTTCGTTGTTGTTCGCCTATTGTGCATATAGTATACATATTGATCCATGTACCCACATATGTCAGGGAACACTGTCGAACAACTTCGTGCCGTGGCACGGTTTGCCAAATAAAAATATGTTTATAAATGCCGGAATTGCCTAGTTTATTTTGGTGACTGGTTGGTGCAAAGATCGTTTAAATTTTATTTCGAGATTTATTTTATGTCCCCTGAACGAGATCTCGGATGTTGGTCTGAATATGAATCGTATAATACTTTTTTTTTTCAGAATTTCGTAAGAATGAAAATATACCTGCTGTCGCTCTTGCTTTCTGTACTTGTGAGTATGCATTTTGATAATTTTGTCGCAATTTTCTTGTGCTTAGGAATGAAAACCTTACCTTTCTCTTTTTTTAGTGCAGTATAGGATATATTTGTTTTGTTGTGAAGTGGGGCATTTTGTATTGACGTGGCGGAAATCATTTAGGATATCAAATAAACTTCGGACCCCTTCTCTGTGCATTTAAATATTTCACTTTGTTACCTCTACTTAGAAGACTTGTGCAGTATTTAAGTGTAATGAGTTTATGGTTCGAGATATATCACTTTCACTTCTCCGTGCAGATCTTAGGTAATGCCGTAAAATAAACCCTACTGGGTCACTGCGGAGCGTTTGGTTACCAGTTGCCTTTATGTTACTTCAATCAGGCAAAAACATCGGCTGAGGTAACTTTTCGCCAATGTAACAATGCACAAAGCTGTGTCTTCTGATATCATGGGTATCTATGCTCTTTCGCTATTTCACACACAATACTGCTTCACACTCACTCGTACAATGAGAAAGTACCGTCAACCGAAGTTGTGTGAACATAAATAGAAAGACAAAAAATGTTACCCAATAATTTTAAAGCTCCAGCATGGGACCGTGGTACAAATCATTTAAGTTCTTGATGTAGATAACTCACTGTTGTTTATAAGTTAAGAAAAATAGATACAGTGCACGCAACATATCAAGCAAAACGTTAAGATCTTATTTAAAAATGTTCGTTTCTTACATTCTGTGTATATAAATAATTGACCAGCGCATCTTGATTGCGGCGGGCACAGAGTTGACCTCAAGGATGACTAAGCAGGCGTATTCAGGTGTTTCTGAACAATGGTACGCATTTATATCTTACTTGACGATTCCTTTTGTGCACAGCAATGCAAACGCGGAATATATTGCCTTAGGTTTATCAGAATGCGGATTTAAATGTTGGTCTATGGAGGCTCTACAAAACCACCACGAATGTAGGATTCCAACGGATTTGCTCAGGAAGGAGCGGGCCCATTCTGCAGCAGTTTTGCAGTTAGAATTATGCACTTCATTCTGTTGATAATTGAATAGAATGTTGTATCACCATTGAATTGCTTAGTTTTTGCCACCTTGCTGTGGTTCGTACAGTGCACATTTTACTTTTGTGCCATGTGTACCACTCCTAGATGGAGCCACAGAACGGGCTGGAGTTTGATAAAATGAATATATAACATTGCCTCGAATGTATATATATATATATATATAGAATAGGGGTTGGCAGTCAAGAAAACCTGAGAAAGCAAAGGCGGGATAGCGGTAGATCATAGAAATGAAGAATTTTTCGAGTCAGAAAGAAAGTGGTGAAAAAATGCCCGCCGGGTGGAATCCGAAACCCATGACCTCCAGATTACCGGTCTGGTGCGATAACCACTACGCTACCAGCGGGGCTGTTTCCCCACCACGTTCTTGGGTATTTATGTAAGGTATATTTTTTTTATTTCGTGCACTTGGGGGTGATAGCCAGCGCCACTCGGACTATTCGGGGTGAAGAGGACCTCCTTTTTTAACCCCCGGGCCGTGACTCGAGTGTCTACGACATGTCGAGAGTGGTCGACCAGCGTGGAACCATCTTAAGCTACCTTTGGCACCAAGACTGCCAGAAAAGAGGCCCTCGCTATGCGTGTAGCGAATCAGACACGAGGAATGAGGGGCTCGGTGAATTAAGTGCGGGAAACAAAAAATACATGCCTTAACATAAACACCCGACAAAGTGGTGGGGAAACAGCCCCGCCGGTAGCGTAGGGTTATCGCACCAGACCGTATTCTGGAGGTCGTGGGTTCGGATCCGGCGGGCATTTTTCACCACCTCTTTCTGACTAAAACATTCTTCATCTGTTTTTACCCTTCTACTGTAGTAATTCACCGATCCCCTCATTTCCCATTTCTGACTCGCCCTCTGCTCTGGCAGTCTTGGTGCCATAGGAAGCTTAAGAGGGTTCAACCCTGGTAGACCACTCGTGACATGTCGTGGACACTCGAGTCACGGCCCGGGGGTTTAAAAAAAGGAGGTCCCCTTCACCCCGAGTAGTCCCAAGTAGCGCTGGCTACCACCCCCAAGTGCAGGAAACAAAAAATATATACATTAAATAAACACCAAGAAAGTGGTGGGGAAACAGCCCGCCGGTAGCGTAGTGTGGTTATCGCACCAGACCGGTATTCTATGAGGTCGTGGGTTCGGATCCCATCCGGCGGCCATTTTTTCATCACTTTTTTCTGACTAAAAAAATTTCATCTATATATATATAAATGAATAAATATATATATATATATAGCCATGAAACATTTGTTTACGCTTATGTTCCAGATTGGCTTTGCAGTTGGTAAGTACATCGATTTATTGTCAAGAAATTTATAGCGTTGTTATAACAACGTCTTTGGATAAATTTGGAATCAGGGGCAAGAACACGTGCTCTATGCTGTACTGCTTAAAAGGCTGCATAGGAAAGATTTAAGCATTTATTCAGTTTGACGCCAGAGCAAGGTGTTGAAGAATCTCTTTACATTGTTTAGATTTCCGAACGTGCCGCGTAAAGGTGTTCCTGACAGGCAGTTCCGGAACGTTTTCATGGCAGGCATCCAAATCTCTTATAAAGTGGACCACGTAAGCATGCACTAGAACCGGTGGCGACCACCTAGCGAGCGCGGCGTGAACTGGCGAAGCGAAGAACAGGCGACAGAAAACGCCAAGGTGGATTTCGGCGATGCTGGGCGCTCGTCACTAGGCGTACGCTCGGGTACGGGTTTTTTCTTTTTTTGGGAGCCCCTTACGTGGCGCAAACACAGGCGCAAGCCTGGACGATGCCGGAGGATGAGGAGTCACTTTTTTGAGCCTTAGGCTGGTTTACAGAGCCGGTGTGGCCGCCTGTTTGAGGCCGGTGGTGACGTTGGCAGCACGGGAGACCAGAATTGTCTGGACCTCTTGGGTCCGAGCTGCCCGGCGCTCCCTCCCGCTGCTCTCTATTAACTGCGGGTGGGAATGGGTCTTGAGGACAGGCCCACATTGAGTGAACCAGCGTGGCTAGGTCCCCTCAGAGTGGGCAATTTGGCTAGGGGAATTGCGAGGGGTGAATTCGGTGCAGAAGTGCTCGGCAGGCCAAACAGTGCGTCTACAGGACTCGCCATTAGCGCTCCTGACCGTTGGATAGCTCAGGGTGGGCAGGAGGGTATTGGCGATGCGCAGTAATGCGCAGTGAAAGGCTGTAATGCGCAGTGAAATCATGGTAGGTGATTAAGTGACCCCTGGCTGACCTGGCGCCGGGGTAGGGAACAAGGCTGGCACCAGCACGGATAGTAAGTTCTCGTGCTGCGTTGTGTGCTGCCTCATTTCCCCCCCTAGCCTGTGTGCGCCGGGGTGCAGACGATGTCTAACAGGGAGGTCGGGGGAGCTTGAAGGAGAATTTTGGACGCCACGGGCGATACGTACACGTGGGCGAAGTTTTGAATGGCCGCTTTGGAATCCGTGATTATATTTGTGGTTGACGGGTGAGTGGTTAGTGCGAGCGCTATTTGCCGCCTCCTGTGGGGCTACCGGGATGGTGGTACGGACAGTTAGGGAGTTAACAGGGGGCTGTTAACAACTTCGGGCTGTTCACAACTTCGAGGGCAAAGGCGTCGACGGGGAGGTACTCTGCCGCATCTACATATAGGATGTCGGGGTTGATGTGTAATTTCTTGGTGAGCACCCGCGCCCGTTGCTCCCTTCTACCTCTGTGGAAGGTGGCTGCATGTTCCTCCGACTAGGAGGCATACGGAGGCAGCTGCGGATAGGCCGCGGAATGGGGATATCTAATTTAGAACAGACTGGGCCCCCGACACAAAGACGCATCAGTATATGTTGGCCAGTGAGAGTAGTTGAGAGACGATGGAGCTGACTGATATGACGCGCCTCGACCAATTCTTGGGCGGTATTATGAAACCCGAGGCGCTCAAATGTTGTAGTGGATGTACTCAGAGTAACCTGTAGCACAGCTTTGTAGGCCTTTCTGATAAGACAGTTAATTTTGGTCATTTCTGCGTTCGATACACGCAGATATGGGAGAGAATATGTTACACGACTAGTGATGAAGCCCTGGATAAGCCTGATTCTTTCCGTCTCCTTAAGACCATAGTGGCGTCCGGTAATTCGTCGGATGAGTCTAATTGTTTGATTAACCTGCGAGCTTAACTGCGTGATATATTTAGTGTTACTACGATTATGCTGAATGGCGAGACCGAGGACCTTGACGGTTTGCACCTCGGGGATCAAATGTTCATTCAGGTAAATTTTGATATAAGGAGAATTCTGAGAGGTCGATTTGGCTGGTAAGAGGAGAAGCTCCGCTTTTTCGTGAGAGCACTCTAGGCGCGCCAAATGGGCTTCCTCATTCACGAGGCGTGCACCTTGCTGTAATGTTTCTTCAATGAGTGCATCGCTACCACCAGTGACTCACAGCGTAATATCATCCGAGTATAGGCTAAAGTGAAGGTGCGGAACTGTCACAAGTTTTTTTGGCGTATTGAGGAGACCCAAATTGAATAATAGAGGCGATAAAACGGCCCCTTGTGGAGTCTGTATGGAAGGAAGAGTTAGTGTATCAGATTCAAGGTCCCCTATTTGAACGAACGCTGCACGAGATGTTAGAAAGTTACGCACGTAGTTCTACAAACGCTCTCCAGGAGATATTAATTTTACACCGCGCAGGATGGCGGCGTGGGTAACCCGGTCGAATGCCTTGGTGAGATCCAGCGCCAGAATAGCAGCAGTGTCGAGTCGGGATGGAGGGGTGATAATCTCGCGAGAAAGTTGAAGAAGGACGTCCTGAGTGGAGAGTCCGGGGCGGGAACCAATCATCGAATATGGAAAAACATTGGCGGAATTGAGATGGAGCGTGAGGTGGGCGAGAAGAATGTGCTCGAAGACCTTACGAATGCATGGCATGAGAGAAATAGTTCGGAGGTGATGAATGGTAAGGGGCTATCCAGGTTTCGGGATGAGCGTGACCTTAGCGTGTTTCCATTCGGAAGGGAGTGTACCGCGTTCCGAAAAATAATTGAAGTATTCGGTAAGAGCCGAGATTCAAGGATCATGAGGGTTGCGGAGCATTTTGTTGGTCACTCCATCCTGACCCGATGTTGATCCTGGGCGGATAGCTAGAAGAGCGCTGCGCACTTCCGCATCAGTGATGGCGGCATCTAGATCATTAGTGGGTGCTCCTTGATGTGATGTAAGCTGCTGAGCGTCTCCTGAAGGAAGATATAAGGAGCACACTCTATCGATTAGTTGCTGATTAGTACCCGGGAACTATTGTACGATGGCTGTGAGCTGATGACCCTGTTCTGTCTTTGCGCGACCGGGGTCTAAGAGGTGTCTCGAGGGGGACCCCGTTCTTCTCATTCCAAGGTTTCTTTTCATGTTATTGCAAATTTAGTGCCATTGACTTTCAGCTAGTTGGACAGAATACGTTTCTATTTCAGTATTTAGCTTAGCCATTTTCAGTCTTAATTTTTTGTTGCGTTTATTTTTACTCCACCTGCGGTGGATGCTACGGAAGGCCTTCTGTAGGTGGTGCAGGTGGGTGCCTACCGTATCGAATGGGGTATCGGGATCCACTGAAGTGCTCGTGCTTCGGGCATCAGCACGAAATTGGTTCACCCATTGCTCGAGCTCCGAAGGGGTGATTTCTCGGTGGGAGTGGGCTTGCCACACCTCTAGGAATTCATTCCAGTCTGCCAGATGCGTCTGACGCGGATGGGAGCGCAGGGGGCATTTTAAAATGACATCAGTTTGAAGAATGAAGTGGTCACTACCTAATGGGTCATAGGTGTTGGACCAGCATGCGTCCGTCACATGATAAGTGAAGGTGAGATGTAGAGATGAGTCTCTTTGGGCAGTGTGGCCAATTCTTGTGTGAATCATCGGATCCGATACTATAGCAAGCCGATGTGCTTGAATGTGATCCCAGAGTAGCCTATCCTTGCGTGTGCAGTTAAAGTATTCTCAGGCCGAGTGAGGCGCATTAACGTAGCCGACAATACGAAGAGTGTCTGAGCCTACTGGTTGCTTGGTGAGAAGAAACAAGTGGTTAAAAGCATGCGCTGTTGAACGAGGGCGGCTGTATAAGTTGTATATGCTGTATAAGCAGGCAAGAGGGCTGTTGTGTTGTATATATATATATATATATATAGTACCTTGGACGTTCTATTATACTCTGCTTAAAATCCACAAAGAGAACAATCCAGGACGACCGATAGTGTGTGGCATAGGCACAGTATCCGAATACATATCCAGTTTTGTGGACGGCTTGGTACCGGACATACCATGCTATCTTCCCTCCTACATTAGAGACACCACCCATTTCCTTGCCCAAACAATTACATAAGTATACCTGAAAACAGCCTTTTAGTGACCCTGGATGTTGCCTCGCTATACACAAACATCCCTCACGAAGATGGCATAAACTCAGTAATACTTGCTTATGAGGAAATGGAGCCTCTTAACCGATCAATCGATAGTCAGACGCTTGGGGAACTCTTGAAAATAATTCTATCAATGAATAACTTTGTGTTCAACAATAACCATTATGTGCAAATCAATGGCACCTCTTTGGGCACAAAGATTGGTTCCAATTAGGCCAACATCTTCATGGGAAATTTAGAAAACAAGTTCCTAGGCGACTACCCGTTAAAACCGCTCTTCTATAAGAGATTCATTGACGACATATTTATGATCTGGCCTCACGGAGTGGAAGCTCTCCTTACGTTTATTTAAGCATTCAACAATGTCCACAGTGACATCAGGTTCTCTCACTCGTACTCTGCCTGTAGCATAAACGTTTTGGACGTAACCGTGCAAATATCTGGCTGTGAACTCCCAACATCACTTTTCAGAAACCCACTGACGGACACCACTACCTAAACTTTCACAGCAGCCATACGTTCGCCAATGCAAAATCGGGATTTCTTACAGCCAGTCCATCCGATTCAAAAGATTATGTTCCAACCATCAAGACTTTGCCGCCAACTGTGACCAACTACGCAAAGATTTAACCCGCCAACAATATCCTCTTCCCGTGATAAACGATGCTATAAAACATCGAGAACACTGGACAGACGCGAACTAATAAACAGTAGCAGCAACGTTCAAACTGATAAACCTCGAACCAACTTGGTTTTATCATATTCGGCCTCCGCTCCGAACGTAAGCACAATTTTGCGAAAACATCACAACATCCTTCTGGATCGAATGCGACGTGTCCTTCCTGAACCGCCCCGCGTCGTGTGTAGACGAGCAAAAAAACCTGAAAGACATCATAACTTCTTCAAAAACTGAAACTTCCCAATTTCAAGGCTCTGGACCATGCAACAAACCCCGCTGTGAGCTTTGCCCCATGATGCGAAAAACTCTTGTTGCTAAAAGCACTGCCACTAGCTTCTCCTTTGAAATACGCGGAACCTTCAATAGTGACAGTGCTAATGTTGTGTACCTTCTTCAGTGCACTGTATGCAGCGCACAGTACATCCGTCAGACGGAAACACCACTGCGAGTACGAATTAATAACCACAGATCCCTCACAAAAACGCTGCCACACCTCCCTGTCTCAAAACACGTCACTTGCCTGGGTCACTCTTTTGACAAATTTACGGTGACCGTGCTAAAATCGAAGTTTAGAAGACACCACGAAAGAGAGATGTTTGAATCATTTCTAATCCACAAATTCAACACAGTTGCAGGTGGAATAAATGAACAAGAGGGCAAGTTTTCGTTTTTGTCCCCGTAACGCACACATCTGCTGACCTTTTTTACTGATACACACAACGTAAGAGTCGGTAGGTTGTGGTGACGTGAAAAATCTGTTCATTTTAGTTATGTATAAACATTGTGTTATTTAGGAGTTGACCGTGTACACGTGTGTATTAATAAGCACAGAATTGTGTAAGAATGTATGAGCACAGAATTGTTTCTATACGTCATTCTTCTTGAGACCATTGATAATGTTTTGTCTCGCCCAGTGTACCCGCGCATCAAAAAACTGGCTGTCTCTGTTTATTTTGCTTGCTTTATCGGCCACTCGGTTGATTTCGTTGTTTGGGTTAATCGGCTGAGCCATTGGTGATTTTACTTCCTTCCATGGCCACTTGGTCGTTTGTGCGTGTTCATTGCTTGTGTGCGCGTGTGCACGTCTGTTGGCTTTGACCTTCGCCCAGTTTCTGTTTTTATTTGTTGCACCAATATCCCTCTTTTTGCTCCCCCTGTTGACTCACTTTTTTCACTGTCTCTGCACTCAGACATCATCACTCTCACTCGACAGCTTAGCCCTCTTATCGCCGTCGCGACTGGAGGCGCTTTCTTTCTTCCCAGGTTTCTCGAACACGTAGACACATTACGGCTTGGCGCCAACGCTAACTAAGGAGAGGGGGTGGAGGGAGGTGAATAGGGGATCATCTTCGGAAGCCGACAAAAAGACGCGCCCCCCGCTTGGGAGTCTTCAAAGCGCGCGTACGTAGGACACCCCTTGCATATTGTTCGAGGGCGCTGACCGCGGGCGCTTACAACTCGTCACCCCTGTCAACCACGCAATTATGTGTCCCCTATCGCTCCTGTTGACTTACTATTTTCGCTGTCTCTGCATGCAATGTGATTCATGTCTCCCTACTCAGACATAATCCCTCTCATTCTGACTTTCGGACAGCTTAGCCCTCTTGTGGACGGCGCGACTGGAGGCGCTTTCTTTCTGCCCAGGTTTCTCCTACACGTAGACACATTACGGCTTTGGCGCCGGCGTGAACTGAGCAGGAAGGGTGGGGGGAAGAGGATGGCGGTGCGTCTTTGAGGGCCGACGAAAAACGCGCCCCCCGCACGGGAGTCTTCGAAGCGCGCACACGTATGACACCCCTTGCATATTGTTCGCCGGCGCTGACCGCGGGCGGTTACAACTCGCCACCCCTGTCGACCTCGCAATAATGTGTTTACTATCGCTCCTAAGCTTCTGTGTGTCGTGTCCTCTCGGTTCTTTTTAGTTTGCCTGTCCCCACCGCTGCCTTTCCATTCCCCTCTCTCACATATTTATCCTTTTCTTGTTTGTGCTCCCTTATTGCTGTTTTTTTCTCTCATGTTTCAATGCGCTTTTCTCTCTTCCTCCTCGCTTCCAATCTTAAACGTATGTCACCGCCCCCGGAACCTCAAGTGCTTGGACTGTATATAAACCACTTCCATTCTGTAAAATATTACTCTTGATGAAGGACGGTACCCGTCTGAAACGTCGATGTAAAGTTATGTTTTCGGAGTAAAACTTGTTATGTTTTTTATTGCGCCCCTTTTTACTGTTTAACCTTCACTAGCCTAACCGTTTATCTTATACACACACACATATAGATATATATAAATATATATATATATATTAATATATATATATATACAAGAGAAAAAAAACTTCGAACAAGGTAAAAGCAAGATTGTGGCTACGTTTCAGAAAAGAGACTTGCAAAGAGAACTTGCTTTCCTCAGGGCAATCTCTCGCCTGGCAGGCACGGTTTATATAGGGGTAGGACCCCAGGTGAAAGGGAGGGAGATGGAAGGGAAATGAGCAAGCTGATTGGTTGTGGGAGTGTGTCGGGGGAGAGATTGAGGGGCCAAGAAGGTTGTCTAGTTTAAGCCGCGAAGTAGGTCACACGGAAGTCAGCTGGTGGTTGATATTCGTGGAATTTTTGGAGAGAAAGGATGAGAGGGTGTTAATTGACCCGCCGCGGGTATAGGGAAAGGATCTCAGAACCGCCGGAAGCAGACCAGGCGGTGAGGGGGGGGTCCTTATCAGAAACTGTCTGCAAGCCTCAGGTCAAAAGAAAAGATAGAGACGGGGGAAACTAACTAGGTCAAGGCAAAAAGAAAAAGAAGAAAAAAAAACAAAAAAAACAAGGGAGGGAAACCACATAAACCCACACACAAAAGAAAAAGCAATGACCCCGCACAACTGAAATGGCACGTGTCACCCACGGCAACATTCCTGGAACAGGCCTGTCCTGAAACTCAAAAACGAAAAGATAAAGTTAGAGTGACGTACGGGGCACAAGACCATGCAGAGTAAAAAAAAGAGAGAGAAAATAAAATAAATAAAATTGAATTCCAAAAGCAAAGGTTGGAGGGATGAGGGCGAGTATTAAGCTAGACGCTAAGGAATGAATAAAAAAAAAAATTAGGTGATCAGGTACAGAGCAGAGTGAACCGTCATAGTCTTTGGATGAGGTATATGCACGAAAATGCCTAATGCTGTATTCCCGGTGAATATCGCAAGGATTCCAAGTTGCCCTGGACGCATTAATTCCAGCAGGTTCCATGGAGTTGAATTTGTGAATTAAGTAGGATTCTCGGTATTTCCTGTCCCTAGGAGACTTAAAATTTGACTGAAGTATATATAACTTAAGGTCATCAAAATTGTGGCCTGGTTGGTTGAAATGCTGCGCTACAGCTATGGAGGATTTGCTAAGAGTATCTGCCCGGTGACCATTAAGCCGTAGGCTCATAGGTTGACTCGTTTCGCCTATATACTGTTTGTGGCACATTGAGCATTCCAACATATACACAATGTTGGATGAAGTGCACGTGAAACTTGAATTAATCTTGTGGACATAATTACTGGCTGTGCTTTTTACAACGCAGTCTGTTTGCAGGTGCCTACAAGTCTTGCATCTGGGGCGGGAGCAGCTGGCTATGACTGGTTGCTTTGAAGGCCCTGTTTTAGCATGCCATAAAATATATTTTATATACCTGTTTCTCCTGTAGGTAACCCTTGGGGCTTCCAGGAAAGTCTTTTTAAGTCGGTCGTTACTGCTAAAATGGGGTAGTACTTCCGCAGTACGTATTTTATCGTTTGGAGGGCGTTTGAAAATTTAGTTATTAGGGCAGGTGCCTGGCGCTTTCGTTTTGCCGCTGTTTGTTGAGAACGTCATCCCTTTTGAGATTAGACACACGTTGGTACGCCTGATCGAGCGAGCTTTTGGGGTGGTTCCTGTTCATAAGGGTGGCCTTGAGTTCGTCTAGGTGCTCTACGTAGTCACTGTCATCACTGCATACTCTTCTAAGCCTGGGTGCTTGTCCCTACAAAGATCCCTTGTTTGCAGTGTCTGGGGTGATGGCTTTTATAATCTAGGTACTGCTGCCTGTCTGTTGGCTTTCTAAAAAGCGTGGTTTTAAGTTTACCGTTGTCTAGAATGACGGTAGTATCTAGGAAGTTCACTTCTTTTTCAGAATACTGGCAGGAGAATTTAATAGTCGGATGCGAAGAATTGAGATGGGATATAAACGTTTCTAGAGTCGCGCGACCGTGTTCCCAAATCATGAAGATGTCGTCTATGTAGCGGAGGTAAACCTGAGTTTTATGCGGGAAAAGAGCTTAATAGGGTAGCTTCAAGTTGCCCCATGAAAATGTTGGCATAGGTCGGTGCGAATGGAGTACCCATGCTAGTTCCAAAACTTGCAAAAAGTAAGAAAGAGTCAAATTAAAATAATTGAGAGTTGAACTAGTTTTAACAAAGTTATGTACACTTCTGGTGCATGTTGGTGCGGGTTCACTGATAGAGATTTTGAAATCGCTTCAATTCCTTCGCGAACGGAATGTGTGTATTCAATGCAGCAACGTCAAGAGTAACAAGAGAGTTCCACTGGGTAGGCGCCCGCCCATATTGATCTCTTCTATATATATATTTATAAATAAATTATATATATATAATATAGATATATATATATATTGTAAGGGCCTTGAAGGACCCGGTACGGGACGTTTATTAGGCGTAGCTGCCCTCGCGTAACAAACACTCAGCTGGCGACGAAGAGGAGGACACTAGCCCCGAGATGGAAGATGATGATGAGGGTGACTATCAGAGGAAGATGAGGTATGGGATAGTGGCCACAGGGTAACTGTGGTAGCGGTCAATGTCCCAAAGGGGGGCGCACGAATAAACTGCTTACATAATATATAAAAAATAAAGAGAGATAGATAATATGATATATATATATATGATATATATAATATATATATATATAGATATATATATTATATATATATATATATTATATATATTCACATACCACGGGCATTTTTTCGCCACTTTCTTTCTGACTAAAAAAAATTCTTCATCTCTTTCTATGACCTAACGGATTCCCCCCTTTGCTTTCCGAGGTTTTCTTGACTGCCAACCCTTATTATGCCTTAATTCATTGAGCCCCTCATTCCCATTTCTGATTCGCTACATGCATAGCGAGGGCCTCTGTTCTGGCAGTCTTGGTGCCAAAGGTAGCTTAACAGGGTTCAACGCTGGTCGACCACTCTCGACATGTCGTAGACACTCGAGTAACGGCCGTGGGTTAAAAAGAAGATCCCCATCACCCCGAGTTGTCCGAGTGGGGCTGGCTACCACCCCCAAATGCAGAAAACGGAGAATACCTTAACATAAATTCCCGCGAAAGTGGTGGGGAAACAGCCCCGCCAGTAGCGTAGTGGTTATCGCACCAGACCGGTATTCTGGAGATCGTGAATTCGGATCCCTCTTGGCGGGCATTTTTTCACCACTTTCTTTCTGACTCAAAAAATTCTTCATCTGTTTCTATGACCCACCACAACCTCCCCTTTGCTTTCCGAGGTTTTCTTGACTGCCAACCCTTATTATGCCTTAATTCATTGAGCCCCTCATTTCCCATTTCTGATTCGCTACATGCATAGCGAGGGCCTCTGTTCTGGCAGTCTTGGTGCCAAAGGTAGCTTAACAGGGTTCAACGCTGGTCGACGACTCTCGACATGTCGTAGACACTCGAGTAACGGCTCGTGTGTTAAAAAGAGGATCCCCATCACCCCGAGTTGTCCGAGTGGGGCTGGCTACCACCCCCAAATGCAGGAAACGGAAAATACCTTAACATAAATTCCCGCGAAAGTGGTGGGGAAACAGCCCCGCCAGTAGCGTAGTGGTTATCGCACCAGACCGGTATTCTGGAGATCGTAAGTTCGGATCCCTCTTGGCGGGCATTTCTTCACCACTTTCTTTCTGACTCAAAAAATTCTTCATCTGTTTCTATGACCCACCACAACCTCCCCTTTGCTTTCCGAGGTTTTCTTGACTGCCAACCCTTATTGCCTAATATATATATATATATATATATAGATATATATATATATATATATATATAAGAGAAGAAAAAAAACTTCGAACAAGGTAAAAGCACGATTGTGGCCTACGTTTCAGCAAAGAGAACTTGCTTTCCTCTCTCTCTCTCTTCTCTCTCTCTCTCTCTCTCTCTCTCTCTATATATATAGATATATATATATATATATATATATATATATATATGTATAGTCTGCAAGATATAAAAACTCCACAGAGCGCGAAAAAAATTTGGTTAGTAGAGACAGAGACATACGAGAACTGAAAGGAAGAAAGGAAGTCCTCTTCCTGAAATGTCAGTAAACTTATTTCTATTTTCTACGTCTTTCTCGTGTGTCTCTGTGTCTACTAACCAATCTATATGTATATATATATATATATATATATATAAATATAATATAATATATATATATATATATACATATCAAAGTGCCGTCCTTATTGTCAGATATGTGTCCTTACGGAATCCCTCGTCCCGTACGTCTCTGTACTACAATATATATATATAGATATGTATATATATATATAGATATATATAAATATATATATATATATATATATTATATATATATATATATAAACTATGTCGAATCAGAAAATCGGGAAATGAGGGGCTCGGTGAAATAAGACAGAAAATAAGGGTGGCAAGTCAAGAATACCTCGGAAAGCAAAGGGGAGGTTGTGGTGGGCTATAGCAACAGATTAAGAATTTTTTGAGTCAGAAAGAAAGTGGTGATGAAAAAATGCCCGCCGGGTGGGTCCGAACACACGACCTCCAGAATACCGGTCTGGTTTTTATATATATATATATATATATATATATATATATATATATATATATTATATATATATATATATATATGTATATATATCCGCTTAGCCTCCCATTTACGTGGGTAGAGAACCACTAAATCATGGGAAATGAGGATACTGTCAAATTGCATTCGTTCAGCGGGGATATTGCGGTGGAGTAGGACAGCTGTTGCAGTGTTGTCTGTGCCCTGAAAAGCCCTGCAACCAGGGGGCTTAGCCATGGTACCTACTTCTTCTAAGGCTACAACCATAGGGGGAGATTCGGCTGCCTGTATGAGGAGTTGAAATGTATGTCGTTTAGGTCGGAACCCCCTGCAATTCTACTGCCAGACCCGAGAGGACCCCAAGTTGTTACTGAGCGGTTGGGCTACAGCTGGAATGGGAATGTCGATAGCCCAGTGAGAGAGCTGATGTTGTTCACTAGATCACGTATGCTGGAGTGCAGTTCGCAGCGCAGGGCTTCTATGTTGGCATGGAAGTTTGTCAGGCTGGCTTGAAGTGCTTCATGAATATTCAAGTATTCTGCTATGTGGTCTGCTAACGCCTTCTTGCAGAAAGTCTGGACCTGAGAGATTTTCTGGCCGACTGATTCCTCAGGGGACGGAAGGACTAGGCAAGGAATGGAGTCGTCCGACACCGCCTTACGTTTGGGAAGAGGAAGAGTGGCCAAGGAGGGAGTGTCCTGCAGGGCGGAAGCACGTGCTTTCAGGGCTTCGTTCTCTTTTTGGAGAGGCGGATTTTCGTTTCTAAGGAGGGATATATCAGACGGAATGCGAATTAAGATCTTTAAGTATGTCTGCGAGAGAGATAATGGCAGGAGGGGGAGAGTTAAATGAGCATTTGGCGGGAGCGGCGGGGCAGCTCACCTGTGAGTCCGGAGCGGCCGGCACTTGTCCATGTCTGGGAGGGGGTTTCAGTGGTACTCCCGTGTGTGTGCACGGGTCGCGGGTCCTGCGATTTGTCGGGACGTCGGAATAGTCCATTTGGAGGCACGGGCGGACGCGTTTGTTGCTTTTTCTGTTCTTGAGTGTCATTCAAGGCACTGTCCCCCCGAGGCTATCTGAGCGTAGGTGGGTGCGCGTCGCCGCGGTTGGTATCGGCGCGGGCAGTCGGCGGAACCAGCGATATGGGTCCCTTCGCAGACAATGCACTTCGGGGTGCAGGGATGAGAATCAGCGGGATTAGTTGTCACACAGCGAGGGGCAGCATGGGCTTTGGAGCACACGTCCTGTCGATGGCCGGGGGACCAGCAAGTAAGGCGCGCCTCAGTCTTTCAACGAAAAGGCTTGCAGCGGTACAACGTGGAGCGGCACCTGATCCAGAAGGGGACGTTTTGCCGTCGATTAATATATGGGCCATGTTAGATGCGTTCATGCGCTTGGCGTCCAGAATGGAAAGCTTCGGGTTGTAACTGCATATGCTGTCGTGCACGTTTTGGGGGATATCATCCTCAGGAATATTAAAGATGACTCCTGTGACCGTGTTGGAAGGCGGCCACGTGTGTGGAGATCTCATACAGGTTCCCTCGAAGCGAGATGGCGGCAATGCTTGCGTACCTGTAGGCGCGTTCCTCCGAGGGCATGCTAACGATGACATAGTTAGCAGCGTACTGGGGTTGTATTTGGTCTTCCCTGTTTGGTGCAATTCCTGCCTAGGCTTGGATAGCATCAGCGAGGGTGGCTTGAGCGACGGAAGTTAGGGCCAATCCGCCACGCGGCTGGAGGACGACTTAACATAGTCAGGGGGGAGCGGCTGGCCGGAGGTGTCTGTTGTGCTGGGCGCTTTCGCTGATGTCGCTGACTTGAGCGGTTTCCCGGGTTACTTACTTGCTGATCGGGGATGTTAGAGTCCACATGTAGGGCCCGCTGGCGGCGGCGAGCTTCTGCCCAGTCAGGCCTTTCAAATTCCGCGAGGTCCATTTCCTGTCCTTGCACGATGTTCTCCATGAGCGAAGGAAGATTTGCCCGTGCAAATTGCGCCCTGCAGCTCTCTGCGAGGAGCGCACGTGCAGCAGCGGCGGCGATGCGAGGGTGTTAGGCCTGATGAGGCCTAGCAGAGCCGTCGGCTCGGGGCAGAATTCAGGAGCTTGTTGGGTTGCTCAAAATACACCACGTACCACAAAAATGGTGTGCAGGGGGTCGCAGTGATGTACCGAGCGCTCTTGATGTACCGAGGGATCTTGTCCTGCAGGCGTGTAGCCTGCAGGACAAGATCCCTCATCGCTCGTCAACGGTGATGATAGTAGGGGGATTATTTATGGGTATAATTGGGGGTTGTCATTCGAGAAATTGCACTCTCCTATGACGTGCTGCAGGGTGCTTAGTGCATTGCAGTGAGGGCATCTGTTCTTGTATATTTATGGGTACTTTTTTTTTGGAAGCACGAGTGGGGAAAGGAGCCTGCCTGGATTTGCCTGTATATCGCTTGTTCTGTTCTAGACAAGGAGTGATCGGGGTGTGGGAATGTCTTCCTACCGTCCCTGTAGTTCCAGTAGTACTTGACTATGTCTGTGTAGCTGGTGATGGGTTGCCATCACCTTCCCTCCTCCTTGGTGGCCCGCGAGTTGAGCACTCGTGCCTGTTGATGAGCATATTCGTTGCCCTCAACAGAGATGTGGGCTGGGACCCAAACAAATTCAATCTTTTGTTTAGGAGGCGTACAGTTTTGAGGAGTTTTAGAGCCGCAAGGGACACCGAGCCATATCTGTAGTTCTTGTACGCAGCTTGTGAATCTGTAATGATCTTGGTGACGTTAGGTTGCAGGAGTGCGAGGGCTATAACCACTTCTTCTGCTTCTGCCGAAGATGGAGTGTTGATTGATGCATAGGGGACCAGCTTGTCCAAACCGGTGACCGTGACCATTGCCCTTGTGGATTGTTTGGGTAGTGAGCCGTCAGTGTACAGGACAGTGTCGTCTTCCTCCAGGGTCTTGGAGAGGGCTCTTCCTCGAGCCTCGCGTCGTGCAGCGTGCCTCGTAGGGTTCATGTGGCGTGGTAATGGTTTGTTTCCATCTTCTCAGCCCACTCTTCGGGTAATTGGCCGTGACGGGTATAAGGGGATTCTTGCCGGAGGATGCTTCGGCCCACCTTGGTATGGCTTAGGCGTACCCTTTGAATGAACAGGTGGGCTTATATAAGCTCGGTTCCTGTGTTGTGGACTGCCATTTGTAGTAATTTTGTTGTGGACGAATTTATGGGAACACCCGGGGCCTGCTTCGTGGTTTTCCTGATTATTGTGTCAAGTTGTATGACGTCATTTTTCAGGAGTTTTATATACGGCGCCGCGTATGTAATTCGTGAGATAACAAAGGCCTGAACGATGCGCAAGGTGTGTGATTCCTTCAGACCCCTCCACCTCCTGGCCACTCGTCTGATCATGTTCAAGATCTTGCCTGACGCGAGCCTGATTTTTCTGATCATAATCGTTGCCTTACCATCTGCCTGAATCAGGGACTTGGATACTCAGTTGAGGTACCGGAATGATCCGGATCCCTTCCAGAGTGATTGATATTTTTTCTGATAGTTTTCCTGATGTACGTAGCCTAACAATGGTCAGCTCCGACTTTTGAGGATAACCGAAAAGGCCGCAGGCTTCGCATAGCTGTTGGCCATGTCAGCTGCTTTTTGGACCGAGTCTTCAGATCCATCTATTCGACCCTGTCCTCGCAGTCCAGAGGGTGATGTCGTGCATACAATGCATGTCCCAGGCCATGAATGAACTCGAGAAGCTTGGGCAATGGCAGGAGAGCCAAGTTGAACAGGAGTGGGGAAAGAACCGAACCTTGTGGCGTTCCTGTATCCCCCAGAAAGATCGTTTGCGATGTCTTCTCTCCTATTCTGATCATGGCCGCTCGGTTGCTAAGAAAGTTTCGGATATAGTTGTACGCTCTCACTTCGCAACCCGTGTTGCGTAAGTTGTGGAGGACACTTTCATGCGTGACGTTGTCAAAGTCCCCTTTGAGGTCGAGCGCTAGTATCGCTCGTGGCGCCTGTTTCGTTGCCTGCTTGATTACTAGCTCGTTAAATTGTACGAGAGCATCTTGGGTGCCTACGTGTTGCCTAAAGCCATGAAATATCTCCGGCATCTGGTCGGTGGCATCTTGATGTCGCTGCAACCTCTTGAGTAGCATACGTTCCAATAACTTCCCCACGCAAGACGTGAGAGATATCAATCGCATGTTTTATACGTGAGGTATCTTCCCAGGCTTTGGTATGAAGTGGTCTTCTGCCTGTTTCCATGGCGAGGGGAGTTTGCCAGTGTAGTGTCCCAGACCTGGTTAGTGTACTCGAGCAGCTCTCTCCGGGCCTTGTCCCAGAGGTTGTTGAGTAACCTGTAGGTAATGGTATCGGGTCCTGGCGCACTGCCCGCATTGCTCTCGGAGATTGCCGCTACAAATTCGGTGTCTGTGAATGTTTTGTGTATAGCTTCGTTGGTATGTCCTGCATAGTCAGCAACTGCGATATCGCCCTTCTCAGTTTTCAGGTACTTGGCCGTAAGGTCATTGATGAGTTCATCGGCATTGCCAGTATAGTTGTAGAGGGTGCGCATGAGGCTTTTATTAGTCGCACTTTGAGGGTCGATCGGGTGACGGAGGAGAGACCACGTCTTCCTGGTGTGCAGGGTGCCCTGCAGACTGTCACACACGCTCAGCCAGTCTCTTTGCGCAGCTGGGTCGCGTATTCATTAGCTTGCTTGTTGAGTTGATGGACCCGTCTGCGAAGTTTCCTGTTGTGTCGTTGTTTCTTCCAGCATCTGGTGAGACTGTCATGCTTCCCAGAAGTGGCCAAGCTTTGCGTCCACAAATGGTGTCTGTAGTGTAGTCGCACGTTTCTGGTTGTATTTTGCTACCAGCTCGATTTGCTCTCTGGCCAATACCCCATACTGTCTGGTGCTGTTCATGTTCTCATCTTCGTCGGCTGCTTGCCTTTGTTGAAGCTTGCCCCAGTCTAATAGCTTTGCCGTGCCCATTCTTGCCTTGAACATGGGCCCCCTGATCGTGATGTTGAGCATATCGTGGTCTGACCCCAGGTTTACCCCCGTGTTCTGCCACGACACGTCCAAGGTTCATCTAAGCAGAGTAAGGTCTGGAGTGGTGTCTCAGGACGTACTTGTGCCCATGCAGGTGGGAGTGTCTGGTTCGCTTAGGAAGGCTAGGTTGTGCTGATCCACGAGGTTTACCAGTACCCTGCCTCTCTTTGAGCAGAAATTGTAGCCCTATATGAGTGAGGTGCATTAAAAATTAAGATCGGCTGCCCGCCTTTCTCTTGCTGTCGAGTAACGTGCCCTCTATGTCTAGGTCCTTCTTAGAGGGCCGTCAGTATGCGTTGAGTATAAAGATATTGTCTTTGCTTCCTATGCTTCTGTTGTGAATTTCCAAGAGAACATGTTCACACCCCCTTTGGCCGGCCATGACTTTTGTCGCAGCTATGTTGCTTCGAATGAGGATTGCCGTGCTTTTCTCACTGGGATTGGTGTACAGTCAGGCTCAATTTGAAGGTTATCGCGGGAGCACCAAGCAAGCAAGACCAGAGCGCCGTTCTGTGGCACTTTTTTTCATTCGCGAAGATGAATTATGCTGCCCTCCCTCACCTCTTGCCTGTTGCATAGAATTCGCTCACCCCCTTCAAGAAAGGCCGACTGCCGCAGTTTTTTTCTTCATTCCTTTTTGGGTGACGTATCCGCGTTTCGTTCCTCGACAACCTGATAACACCGAAGATACCTCGGCATTGCGGAAGCAAATTACAATTTTTTTACACAACAAGGCCCCGGCATGCCGGCATAGTTACCCTGAGAAGGCTGGGTATCAGTGTGAAGTATGTCGATGAAAGGATAAAGAAAAAAGAAATGAGCACGTGCTTTATCGTTTTTGACGGCAGTGCGCGCGCTGCCTGGAAAGCCATGGGAGAAGCCAACCCTAGCATAATCTCGTTGTGGCTGATGCTAAAAAGTGTCACGCTAAGGCGCTGTCGTCGCGGTCGGTCGGGGCTCCCGCGATAACCTTCAAATTGATCCCGACTGTACGTGATGTACCCCGGGAGTTTCGGTCATGAGTTCGTTTCTTATATTGCAAGGATATCCGGCTTGTCTTGTGCATTGCATATGTACTGCTGCAATTCACCTATTTTGTCTTTTATTCCTCGACAGTTCCATTGAACTAAGGACGTTGTGTCTTCCTTCCTGTTCTTCCGACTGTCCCCCATCTTGGCTTAGGTTCGTGATCGTAAGACTACTTCCCATGCATGGTTTTCCATACGGCGCTCCCTTTTTGGCTTTCTGAGCACTTAAAATGAACTGGTTGATATTAGCCTAGGGCGTCTCGAACTTGGCCATCCTAGACGTTACCAAGCCGAGCTGGCTGGTAAGCTGTGTGACGATCGCTGGGAGGGCTTGAATTTGCTGGGCCCACGCCGGCTCCTCCAATGGACGCGATTCCATTTTCTCTGCCTCCATTGCCATCGCAGGTGGCCCTACCTGAGCGTCCCTCTTGACAATCTTGCGTTTTGTGTCAACCTCGCTGCTTTTAGATTTTTCTAATGCCTGTATGCGCGCAAGAAGCGCGCTGATTTGCTGATTCTGCCTAACTATAAGCGCTTTGGGTTGCGCGCATTCCTCACAATCTTTCTTAGGGGTATTGGAAAGGGGACGGCGAGGGAAATCTTTGCTGCTCAGATCGATTTGAGATCTATCGGCCCACCCCACCTGTTTAGTGGCATTCTTGGCCGGCGCCTGTCCCCGGGTCTTCGATCTTGAGCGCGACTTACGGCGGCGCCCGCTGCAGCCGCTCCCGGCCACCTCACCCGGCGACGACGCTCTCGAGCCCACCTTGAAGCACAGCTGCTGCTCCGCCCGCTCCCGTCGTCATAGGATAGAGAGCGCTTCCGGTTCCCTGACGTAGCTGGTCTCTCCTGACGTGGTGGCTTGGAGGCTTTGGGGACGTGTCGTTGGCGTTCCTCCGCTCCCACTGACGTTTCCGTACCAAGTACGGCATCTTAAAGCGAGCTTTGTACACCTTGTCTGCGGCCAAATAGTTGCCTCCGCAGAGGTCACAATTGGGGGTACACGTATGCAGTTCATCGGGATTAGGAGCACCGCATCCTCGGCAAATCCGGTCTGTCGGATTCGGGCAAACATCCATGCGTTGACCCAGGTGACCTCACGTGTAGCAGATATCTATCTGCTATCTGTATAACGAGCATTTGGTGAGCAGGCCCCCGTATCGAACGTATTCGGCACCTTAGGTCTATAGAAGGCGATGACCAGAGACGTATTGCCGATGCGGTTGGCCTCTGCAGCAGTGGGATTAAATCCGTTGACGATTTTCTAGTTGATTTCTTGAAACGTGTCTCAGAGGGGGACGCCTCGTATGACTGCTTTGCTCATGCCGTGTGGGGCCGATTTATAGGCGCAGACCTTGTGCACGCTGCCTTGGACCACAATTTAGGTTCCTCTCACATATCGGGTATCGTTTTCACTCTTCGAAGTACTGATGATAACAATGTATTGTTGGTGATTCGGATATGTCACGTCCAGGATCTGCCTTCTTTAAAAACTCCCGCTGCAGCTTAAGTGGATCGGCCAACTTCCACATGGCCGACCTTGCTTATGTTGACACGCCCGCGTGGCCTCACCACGATCTTAGTATCGTCTCGTGGCAACGCAGGTATACGCGCTCCGTCGATTAACTTGTCTTTGGCATTATCTAGTCCACGACTGGCACTGGAGCGTTTTGATTGAAGTTCGTTGGGCAGGCAAAGTTCCAAGTGACTTCTTCGGGGTTCATATCGTCCCCCTATACTTTAACACTAATGGAAGTGGCCATGATGCTGGTAGATTTCGGCACAGTGTTCGTTCCAGCAGCGACCGCGTGTCACCGGAGGCGGCGGCTAAGCCCAGTGGTCGGTGGAACACGTCCAGGCTTAGGAACGGCTCTGCTCAGGTGAGCGCAAAATTGTCCTTAAAGTCCTCAAAAATGGTCCCCTACCTCAAAGGCAGTATGCTCGTGGTCCTGATGATTTCACAGAACACTTGGTGCAAGCTTTTTTTGGGGCACCAGGTGATAATCCGGCACAATCATCGAAAAACTGCGGAGCCGATGTAAAGTGAGTACCACTGGTGATGGTAATGATGATAGTCTCTGATGTTCTCGACTTTGCCACCTGAAAGGCTCTGACAGATTATCGAAAGAAGAAAAGCAGGCTCCCCATTGTTTTGTGAATTATGCACGTGGTCAGCAAGTCTCAGCTCAACTGGAACTGATGTTATATATGTAAATAGATACGTATGTAACCTTCCGCCCATGCCATGGGCAGGGTAGCCATAGAACCCGTAGCCTGCCCTAAAGTTCCTAATTACTTTATTGAATCTGCACCAAGAAAGCTGACTTTTTTCTGATTTCAATTCTGCATTTCAAATTTTGCGCGCAGCCCTGTGCTTTCGTACTTTTCACAAATTGGTTAGAGAAAATCAAAAATTATTTTAGGGCTGTCATTAAAAAACCGCCCTTTTTTTCAGTGGCTGCAAAGTCATTGCGCAATCATCGTATACTTGATGGCTGATGCAGCGGCCATGAAAATGAAAGCATCGTCTTGCTTCCTTTATGAACCACCGATCCCGCTAGGAGGCTAGTCATTTTGAGAGCGCAGGACTAATATGTCAATAGAATACACCGAACGTTTTGCATACATATCTCAACAACCAGGGCCGTCTACTCCAGCCCCGGCTCCTGTGAAGCTTTCTGAAGCACAGCCTAGTTTACTTTGTAAGTGCAGTTGGGAGGGGCCTTCACCAAAGCCTTCTCCTTGCTCATTGGAATGGACAGCACCGTCAACTGGAACCTCTTTGGGGAGGGGGGCAACAGACAAATCGAATCGAATATGTGCTTTGACATTGCTGACAATCTTCAACGAACTCATGCGAGCCTGCAAGCTGGCTCAGCCCACCTGAGAGTCACCAATTCACGGTACACAACACCTTACGACGTCGATTCCTACAATGGAATTCGCAGAAGGCAACAATAACTTCTCTACGTTTCCCGAATCGCAGGAACTTAACGAAGCACTATAGTGCCAGTAAGTAACAAGAGTGCGTGCTTGTATCCACGCCTATCGCATCTTTCTCGCCTGCCATTTCTTTCGTCCCTAGGACCCTCCTCCCACAGTGCTGAGTAGCAAAACTTTCTCTTCCATTGGGTAACCTTTAAAATATCGTGGATCAGTACTCTGAATGCCTTATTGTGAGGGCGCGTCTATTTTGGTACAATATAATTCTGTTTTCTAGGGAGCTGTATCAGAGGGTCCTCTATTTCGGAATCGGTTCCATCAGTTCTTGTAGAAGCCTCTTGTGCCTAAAACAATTAAACTTCCTTTTTTGGAGGAGATGCGCTGCTTGTATCTTCTCTATAATATATTGCTTTATGCCTACTCTAACCGGGTACAAATTAAGTCGCAGGTATGCAAGGTCCCCGTCGATACTTACTTGTGGTGGCTTAGCGGTGAGATTGCATTCACTCGGCTTCTGCAAAAGCTGGTCTGGGGCCCACGAGAGTTCATTCTACGGGCCGCTTTGAACTGAAATATAATTGAAATAATGTTCCACACCAACGTTCCTTGCACAACGTTTCTTAGTTAGATACGTGACTATTGCAGCACTTTGAAAATGACGTGCAGTTACATCGTGGGAGGCAACGGGACCTTGAGAACCCTGTTTTTTATTTAATTTTTAATAAAAGACTAATTTACAATACCGTCTATGCAAACGTACTGTTGAGCAATATTTTTTGAGGGTAATTTTGCAGACAACGTTTTCTGAGATTTGTTAAGTTAAGTATCCTTTCCTAAATGCTATTCACGTCTGGTAAGCCAACACTTGCCGTGGGAATCACCAGGGCTTCTTCACAGCAACCAATTACATGTAGGTTCTCTCAGCTGGAAGTTCTTATATTGCCTTTACGTAACAGATCTAACGTTTTGTCATCCACCAATTTTGGATTGCTAGCGGTGTCACATTGGCTCGTGCTTTTTCGGGTGTTAGTGGTACGTGCAATACCAGAAACTTCCTCTGCTATAGCACGTGTGAAATCACTGCGCCCTATTTATCCAGCAGGTCTGTCAGTTGTTACAATACTTTCCTGTTTCAATGCGTGAATAGCCAAATCATGCGGTCTAACGTTTTTTTTCAAGAAAAAGTGGAGATACTCATGAGCCTACCTTCCTCTGAGACCATCATGCACACCATGTCTTGCTCTGGCAGCATCCGCTAGTCATTTTTTACACTAGCATGGTACAGGAAACACTCATTAGGTATTTGACAAAGATCTTATTAACAAGACAGCTATTTCTGGTAAACGAAGAAGAGGGTTTTGGAAAGTAGCAATATTTTGATAGTTGGCAGCCAGCTACAGATGTTGTCACCGGGACTCAGGTTTGTGTTTCCTGGACTCGAATCTCCGAATTTCATCTGTTGTCCCTATTCTTGGTCTCTTGAGGAGACCAGCACGTAATTGTAGTTGTTCGCAAGTTCTGATTCTCGGTGCTAACTCCATCAAGCCTTTTTAAAGTTTTGAGATGCTTTCTAAGTATGCTGTCGTACAGCTGTTAAAATTGCAGACAATGATATGCTGTCTTAACGAACCTAAAGGTATGTAAACGTAATTTCTTTAAACGTGTGCTTAAATAACTGGGTAATGTTTACCCGAAATATTGTGTCACGGCATAAAGCGAAGCTTTCTTTGGGAATTATGCTACTTTTTTGAAGTGGGACTTCTGCTTAGGTATTCTTGTGCGGTACCCTGTATATTTCCTACGTGTTTCCTTTATTATAGGGACACTAAAATCGCGGGTTAATGCCCGTGAAGTCACAACAGGTAATTCTGGCATTCTCTTTCTCTACCCGGGTGACTGGTCGGTGGACAAAGCTGTTGCGGGGTGCTTTTGAAAGCACCGTTTTCTCGTGTTTTGCGTTAAAGACGCTTACAGCTGATTGCGCCGTCACCACGAAGGTTGAGGCGTGATCCTTTGCCCTCACGTGTGGTATTCTCTACGCAATCGCTACTGTTCATTGCTCCAAAAAGCGGCTACTACGAGAAGCAAAACACATAATATTGTCGCAGACAACTTCATTCCCGAACAGGTATTCGACAAAGAAAGCTTCCCGTTATGTGTTTTGATAGTTTACGGTGTCCCGTGGAATTCTTGATTAGGTTCTTTGAAATTGGCGGTGAGGAGAGGCTAGGGCCTGTTTAATGAATATTACTTGCTTTATTTCGCCAATAAATCATGAAGAGAAGTTCGCTGCTACGCTTCCCAAAAATACGTTTGCACAGAATGCCAACAACATGCTAAACGCAGCCTGAGCAACTTGCATTGTTTCAGGGGTCTTATGCGTCGCCTCTTACAGGTTAAAGGATGCGAGATCAACAAGGGTGTTCACTACCATCTGGTTTGGTTAGAGGTTCATGTGTGAGGCCCACAATGTATATGACAAATTTGTTTTAAGAAGCCCCGGTGGTCAATATAATCCGGAGCCCTCCATGTCCACGCGCCTCATTGCCTGTGTAGCGTCAGTGCGTTTAACCCCACTATCGATCAATTAACCATTCAATGAATCAAACAATAATATTTATGTTGAAGTCATAACAGGTAATTCTGGCATCCCCTTTCCCTGCTCCGACTGGCCGGGGGAGCAACTTGTTGGAGGGGGAATTAGGGAGCACCATTTTCTCTTGTTTCGCGTTATCGGGGCTTAGAGCTGATGACGCCTTCGCGACGAAAATGGAGTGATGATCTTTTGTTGTTACTTGTGGTAGTCGGCACACAATCACTACTGCTTGCTGCTCTAAAAAACAGGCTTCTAAGCGAAGTACAACATATAAAATTGTCGCAGACAACCTCATTCCCGTCCAGGTATTTGACAAAAAAAGCTACACGTTGTATGTTTTCATAGTTTACAGTGTCTCATAGAATTCTTCATCAGGCAGCTCAAAATATACGGCCAAGAGTGGCTACGGCCTGTTTTATGGGTATTATCTGATTTATCTCACCAATCAATTATAAAGACAAGCTCTATGCTCTGCCTCCAAAGAATACGTTGGCACAAAATGTCTGCACCACATTTTAAACGCAGAAATAGCAACCTGCATTGCATCACGGGCCTTCTATCTCGCATCTTAAAGGTTAAACGATGCGACATCAACCGGGGTATTCACCACCTTTTGGCTTGGTTCAAGGTTCATGTATGAGGCCCACAATGTATCTGACAAATTTGTGTTTAAAGGCCCCGGGTAGTCACAATTAATCCGGACCACTCGTCTTGGGGGAACTCCTCTCTGCTAGACATCACACGACACACGTTATTTCCTCGTGGTCGGTAGCCCTGCCTAAAAAACTCGTGCCTTTCTAGAAGCTGCCCTGCCAA
>JABSTR010000264.1:0-56986 GCA_013339765.2 Haemaphysalis longicornis
TCCTGCTGGCGCCGATGGACGACTACGCTCGCTTTTTGCGTTCAATGGGACACGTAAGGCCGCGTTCAGGCTATCCACGCAAAAGCCATATCGTAATCTATTGATTTGGAAATGAGGGGCTCGTAGGAAATACAGAGCGCCTCATTTCAAAAATCATACGAGCCCCTCATTTACAAATCATATTAATCCTGCGAAAGCTTAGCGAGGGCCTCGGTTTGGCAGCCTTGATGCCAAGGTGCATAAGAGGGTTTCCCGCCAGTTACCCGCTCATGACAGGCTGTAGACGTTCGATTCCGCCCCGGGGTTCGAAAAGAAGGTCCCCTTCTCCCCGTTTAGTCTGAGTGGCGTGGCTACCACCCCTCAAGCGTCAGATTTACAGTTGTAGTAAATATAAATACCCCAGAAAGTGAAGGAGAACACAGTCGCCCAGATAGCCGAATTGGAGGCATTCGAGATCTAATCGGAAGGCGTGGGTTCAGGTCCCACTCTGGGCGGTGTTTTGCTTCTTTTCTTCTTATTTCTTTCTTTCTTTCTTTCTTTATTTCTTCTACTTAAAATTTTATAAAAAGTAACTTCAATAACGGTAAAAAAATCGTCAACCATTCCCCTATGCCAATTCTTTGGCGTGTAGACTGCCGGCATTTCTTTCTGTATTCTTTAACGAGCCCTCACTTTTCCAAATATATTATTATTATATATATAACTAGATTATATATATTATATATATTATGATATATCTATATATACATATATATATTTATATTTTTATATATTATATATATATATATATATTATTGCAAGACTCGGACACGGGAGACTCGAAGGACGCGTTTATTGATGACGCAACCTCGCCGAGAGGCCGTTGCAAAAAGCGATGGTCAAGCAGGCACGAGGATGGAAGGTGAAGAAGATGGTGTGGTGCTCGCGTGCGCCACACTAATGATGAGTTGCTAGATGGGATTAGCTATTCGTGTAACAGTTATGAGAGAACGATGACGCCTGTGCTCACAATATTTCCCCCCCCGGTGGAAGCGGCCCGTCCGGGCGCTAAAGAGACGAGGGGCGCCGATGAAATGGCTTGATGTGCGAGACATGGGGCAATTTCAGTTCCGCGGCGGCCGACGGTCGGACGTGGGGCGAGTAGGAGCCACTCGATAGTTGACTGGAGAAGCCTGGTCCAGAACGGTGTAAGGATCGATGAAACGTGGAAGGAACTTTTCACATAGTCCCACTGCACGCATTGGAATCGCAACTAACACTTCATCACCTGGTTGAAAGGAAACAGTCCGATTGCGTCGCATCATGACGAGACGTGCGGTCTTCTTGACAGTCCCGGGTGTTCAACTGTGCGAGACGGCGGCAGTGTTGAAGGCGAGAGACAAACTCTCGTGGGACGTCCGCTTGCGGAGAGGCAGGAGCAGAAAAGAAAGCAGCATCGAGAACGGAAGATAGAAGGCGGCCGTAAACGAGAAAAGCAGGGCGAAAAGCCAGTAGTTCGTTGTGTTGCGGCGTTGTACGCATAAGTGATGAAGGGTAAAACGGTGGTTTTTTTGTCCCAATTCGTGGGTCAGGGCTTATATAAAACGAAATTATTTATCGGAGAGGGTGCGGTGAAATCGCTCAGTCAGCCCATTAGTTTGGGGATGGTAGCTCGATGTGGTTTTGCGGACGGTACCAGCAGCGCGAAGAACTTCATTCAGCGGTGTTGGGAGAAACGCTGATATAATGTGGAGAGGCCGTGTCGCAAGAATATGTCCTTTAGAAAGAAAGGAGCCATGGTTAAGCAGGCGCGAGGATGGAAGGTGAAGAAGATGGTGTGGTGCTCGCGTGCGCCACACTGATGATGAGTTGCTAGAAATGAGGGGCTCGTTCAGGAAATACAGAAAGAAATGCCGGATATAATGTGTGTGTGTGTGTGTATGCTTTTCTACAGCTTGAAAGTTCAATGCATTAAACTTATTTACATCTATGTACACACTATACGGATTGGCGAAAATGCTGTGTACAAGCGTTCAATATACACAGTACTAGCTCCTCTGAGTGTTTTCACATCATACAAAAAATGTCCGTTGATCTGTTTTGCACCTCAATTGAAAATCCCGGCCTCCGCGGGAATAAATTTGGCCCATAAAGAGGCCCGGCATTAGGTTTGATTTAAAAATGTTATCTGCGCTGTGACAGCGCGTACTTCAAATTGCCATGCTTGCATTGCGCGAAATCACAGCGCCGACCAAATTCTGGGTGTCGGCATTGGCTTATTTTACCGCTTTGATCGAAGCGATTTTTTTTCTTTCTGCATTAAGAGGGAAGAGGACTCGCCGACACTTTTTAGAGTGCATACTCTTCGAGGAAAACGTACATTGGCTTAGTAATGTTCGCCCGTCTGCCTTGCTTGAAAGAAGTCCCTCAGGCATGGAAGGCCTTGTTCTGGCATCTCAGCTAAATCGTCAGTATCTCACAGATGTACTTTACTAAAACATAGCTGTTAGTGTATGCCGTGATTGACATCAGGGATTGAAGATCCTTCTTAGAATCGGTAAATATACCCCTTCATTCGGGTAAGTTGTTGTAAGGATACAGATGTACGCAGCAAAAGCTTAGCAGCTGTCGATGATGTTGCGTGTACAAGTTTGATGTCCTGATCGTTGCCTCGAGTCTTGATGCAGCAAACGCTGACGATGAGGAGCGGTTGTTGCAAGATTTAACTGATTGATTGATTGATTGATTGATTGATTGATTGATTGATTGATTGATTGATTGATTGATTGATTGATTTGAGGTTCAACGCGCCGAAGCTTCATAGTCGATGAGGCGCGCCGCATAGTGGAGGGCTCCGAATTAATTTTGACCACCTGGGGAGCTTTAACGCGCCCCGAAATCTCGAACACAAGGGCATTTTTTTGCTTTTCGCCTCCATCAAACAGATTTTAAAAGACGCTTTAACAGAAAGGAAGGCCACAGCAACCGACAATCCTCAATTTATCATCACCACCTCCACCACCATCATAATCATCATCATAATCGTCATCATTACCACCATCATCACCGTCGCCGTTACCGTCGTCATCATCAATCATCCCATTCTATGTCCACTGCTGGATGAAGACTTTCCCCACTGACTTCGAACTGCTCCTATTCTGCGAGGTCCGAGTCCAGTCTCTGCCGCCAAATTTGTCCACCTCATTCTCCCGTCAAGTTGCCGGGCGTGTTTCGCTTCTCGCCCTCTATTTCCGAAGTTACTCTGTTGCCTCGATGGTTCATCGGCGTCCGCTTCTCCGCATTATGTACAAGTCACTCTCTTGCCTCGATGGTGCATCGGCTTCCGCTTCCCCGCATTAAGTGCATGTTCAGCCCAACTCTGCTTGTATTCCTTAACTTGAGCCTAGACATCTTCGACGTTAGTTAGCGCCCTAACCCAAGCCGCTCATTTTCCATCCCTAAGTGCTACTCCTACCCTTCATCTTTCTATGTCCCGCTGGGCCGGTCAAAGCTGTCCTTTAAAGGCTTAGTGAGTCCTCTGTGTATATACGCAAAGAATCTGCATAATGCTCATGCATATAAGTTATCCCGGTTACTTTCAGTGAACATATAAACGATTTTTATACGCGAAGCCTGTCTTTGCAAACCCGGCACGTTTTTTTTGCGTCGCTTTTCTAAGGTGAAACTTGAAAGCCTTATACGGCTCATCAAACGCGACGAGTGACCGTCGTCGTCGTCGGCGGCGGCGGCGGGAACATGAATGGCATCAAAATGTACGCCGCTGTAAACATTTCGGTTCGTGCGCTATTTGCACCCGATCTCAAGAGCAGGATTCCAGTGTGTTACCGGCGCGCTAACTCGGCACCCTGCCAAAAGGGGAAACGAGAATTATCCTGGTGCATGTCAATTGATGTAATAATACGTGGCACGTGATTGCAGGTACGGTGAGTTAATTAATGATTTGATGAGTGATATACAGTAATAATTACTAATGCGCGATTAAGGTGGGATAATAAGGTGAATTAAGATGGATTGAGGGGGATTAATGAAGAAGGTAAAGATGGATTAAGGTGGATTAAAGTAGACTGAGATCAGTTAAAGACGGTGAAACAGCGTGGACGATGTGTATTTAAAAGTTTCCCGTCGCAATATAGCGCCAGAGTTGCCTCCCCTCCATGTCACGCTCGCAGTGTTCGTGAGGACGTTGAAGATGTACTGTGTACTCCACGATTCACCATGAGGACAACTTCGGGACTGCGTTCTGATGGGCCCCTGAAACTTCGCGACGCCGTCGGTCCCTGGCACTCAACTGCCGTGGTGACGCAGACTACACAAGGGCGTTACAGTCACTTCTCCGTGACTCCAGTCTGAACAAAACTCTGCGAACGTTTGCCTTAACTTTACTCCTGGGAGTGTGCCGTGTGTGCGTTCCTGCGTCTGCCAGTTTTTGTATGCTTATCTGAGTTTGTTAGTGTTTGTGTGCGTTTTTGCGCATTCCCTTCTTTCCCTCATTTTCGCCCCTCTCAGGTCCATATGGAGTAGTAAGCCAAGCTCGCTACAAGGCTAACTTCTTGTAATTAAAGGTATCCCTCCTCCTCCTCCTCCTCCTCCTCCTTTTTCGCCTTCAAAGCACGCAAGCAGGGTTCAGTGTCCCGCGAAATTCTTTTGGCGTCGTCTTTTTGGCGTCTCCTGCTTTTCTTCGAGTGCGTTTTCAGCACCCGTCGTAAAAACATTTCTGCCATAACAAACACCGTGAGCACGAATTATACAACGGGCAAGACCTTTCCAGAAAACTAGCGCCCATGCACAGCTCGCATCGTCGCCACTGTTTAGCGCAAAGCAAACCGCGGGCGTATTTTAAGCAGACCATAAGCGCAAGAGTAACCTTAACAGAGTTGCAAGAATTCGTGGTCGAAGGGTTTTTACGGACACCAATTAAGAAACCGGGTTAAAAACGGCGGCGAAGGCCGACGAGACGAAAGCCCGGGGAAAACAAAAGATGTTCGTTCGAACGGCAGTGCGAGCAGAGGCCAAAGCAAAAGATGAAAAGAAGCAAAGAAAGGAAGAAGAAGAGATGTAGGATCGAGTTGGGGCTGGTTTAACCGCATTGCGTGATGTTGACTCTCCATGGTCTAGTTTTACGCGCGAGTTCCTTTTATCTTATTTCTGTTCTCATTGTTTATTTATTTACCTTCCTTTATTTATTTGTTTATCTTACCGTTTGTACAATTCTGTTCCGCCTGGAACAGTCGCACGCTGACCCTATTCTTAGCGCGACTCCAGCGTTTTTCTGCTACGCGCACGAGCCACGTTGGTGACGTGACGAACCAAATTTCATGGCCCACGCCGGTACGGCCAGTGACTATCCCTGGCATTCCGAGTCCTTCATCCACTCGAGCCTCCAGTGTTGGAGCTCCTTGAACTCGATTTCCCCATGCATTAGCATTGCGGAATCCTACCCTCAGCCGGGTGGAGAGAGCAAATGGAGTGGAGGAGGGACTCAGAATACGGCCCTATGTCTCCCCTTTCGGCGGTTTGGGTAGCTGCGACTGCCCCGTATTTCACTTGTTCATCCGTCCTCATTCGCCTGGCCCAAAAATGCCTCGACGTGAGTCGAAGTTCTTGACAACAATTCCTCGGACACCTAAGTCTGCATACGTGCTTCGAAGCCGGAAATCTGGCGACACTTATCGAAGACTTCGTTTAAAGTTTGAAGTTTATTTATTTAAACAAAAAAAGATGCATGTACAATGTACCCTGAAAGGGACCCAACAATGTTGTCAAAGGGTCCCAAATATATAATACTACAATTTTTTAACAAGTTGGCAGTTGCAATTGCAGCAAAAACAAAAGAAAGCAAGGAAAAAAAGGAAGAGCAAACATCACGCTATAACATGTAATTTTCAGGCATAAGGTGCATGCTGCTTGACACGTTTTTAAACAACACAAACTAAGCAAGATTTTGAGTTTCGGCATGCAAACTATTCCAGCAAGTTTCTCCCGTGAATTCTAGTATTTTTTTCCACAGTTTGCACGACTTTTTTCGCAACAGAAGGTGTTGTGGGATGGTATCAGTGGTTCGATGGGAAGGTTGCACGCAATCTGTCTTTATATTTAGTTTTCGATGAAGAATCTGGAACATTAGTTGAGCATTGTTGTATGTCACTACGTTATACACATTGATTCCATAAAAAAAATCAAATATATTCACTATTTCGCTACTTGTAAAGCGTAAATTTACTCGAAGTGTTCGTTTTCGCGATGGAAAAATAGGCAACATGTTCGCCTATCTTTCGATTCCCCGTCGCGGCGGTCGCTTTTCTGATGGAGGCAAAAAGCAAAAAATTTCGCCACCTTCCCGTAGGGGAACCCTGAGTAGTACGCGAAGCAGCCATGGGGTCTAGGAGAATGAGGGGCGGGGAGGGAGGATAATGAGGGTAGCGAAGCGCGCGCGTGCGTCATTTATACCGCGGAGCAACAGTGGCGCCCCCAGCGGAGTATGCAGCGGCTACCGTCGCGCCTCTAACCCTAAGCTGCTTCGCATTATCGCGCGCGGAGCCGCAGGTGTTGCCATTCGTTGCGCAATCCCGGAGAGGAGAGGAGGAATGCCGGAGAGGAGAGGAGGGGGAGGAGGATGCGCATGCGCAGTGGGGGTATGGATGCTGCGCAACGGCGGAGGGAACAGGCGCGACCATAAGCTGCTCCGCATCTAAAACGCCGGTGTGTACGAGATTTCGGCCTAGCAATAGCTTAATGTGGGCCAGCTGGTTCGACATGATCACAGGGTTTAAAGGCGCAAGAAAAAACGCGGACACTAGGTTGTTTTCTTGGTTGTTTTCTCTTCTAGTGTCCGCGTTTTTTCTTGCGCCTTTAAACCCTGTGAGATTTCGGCGCACGTTAAAGATCTCCAGGTGGACAAAACCAACCCGGAGCCCTCCACTACGTCGCGCCTCATCTTCTGCGTTGCGTCGACGCGTTAAACCCTGCAATCAATCAATAATCAAATCAGTGTGTGCCTATTTACTGCTACATCGTGTTTGCGTCTTCTCTTCTTCGCTTTCGTTTCTTCCTTCTTTCACGCGAATTACTCTGACAGGCAGAAAATCCACATGGCGGCCTCCCCACAATGAGAGCCGTTCTCTGCGCGTACCTGTTCTACTCACGCGGCACCACGTGCACCTATCGCAGCACATCTATCAGGCTAGGTATTATTCTATGCTGGCAGAGTGCGGGTTAGCGCTCTGATTAGCGCATTTGGCGGCTGCTTTGGTGACTCGGGATCAAATCCCACACGAAGCCAGTTTGTTTCATCTTTACAACGTGGAGGCCATTTCGGCACCATTCCTGTTGGCGCCGATGGACCAACACGGCCCGCTTTCGCGTTCAATGGGACACGTAAGGCCGCGTTCACACTATCGTAGCAAAGCATATCGTAATCTATGGACGCAAAAAAACGGCGTGTCGCGCAGTTCCTTTGGCTGAGACGTGAAATGACGTCATTCTTTAAAGTTATTACGACAGTTGCGGCAACAGTCTGAACTCGGCTTAAGGCTTTCTTTCGCCTTACCAAAATCGCCACCCCATACAGTCTTGTTTTATCAAAGGAAACTAACGATCACTCAGAGCAGCTGACTTCGGGCGACTGCTTAATCATACGCTTCCCCTGAACAACATTTAGCGGGGTGTCTTTATTATTTTTTTTTAAAGCAAAAGCTTTCTTACAAGTGCCGAGAGCGTCCTGTCAAAAAAAATGCATTCCTCCAAAAACCCGCTGGTCTACTGAAAAACTCTGATAAGGTCTTCGAGCACACGGCGCGTGCGCGAAACCGCGCTTCTATGGTGTCAAGACATTGACTAGTGGTGTCAAGCTGGAACTTTATACTGAATCAACGGCAGCGATTCGGGATTTGCGTTGCATTGCACTTTGTACAAGCCTGACCGCACGCATTCAAGAGATTATCGACACTTATTCATGTCCTGTCCGCGATGTGGATTCGCCGGGACATGCTTCCTGCCCACACAGCGGCGGATCACGCCTGCCACAGAGACCTTCCACGACCACTACCATATATTCGAGTATCTACCATAGAAGAACTGCTGGTGGAAAAAGAAACCCTCCGTCGCGTCGCGCGTGCTTTACTTCCACCGCGTTGAACTGACCTCCCCAGTGGGCTCGCTCGTTGGGAGGAGGTCGTGCTGCGGAGGCTTTGGGTTGGGGTTGTTGCGACCCGAGTGGGGGCACCCGATCCGAGCTCCGTGGCCTCCGACATACGAGTGGTAGCGTGTATGATGCGAGCGGCCAGCCGCTGTTGCAGCCGTGAAGAAGTCCAGAAGCCGTAGGCTAACGTAACTATTTACTTCATAGCGAGAGGTGAGCCGAAGCCAAAGAACAATGCCCCGACGGGCGAGGTTACAATACAGGACTCGAGCAGAGCGACAACAATCGATTCGCTGCTCTAACAGGAATGGTTTTACAACGCTTGCGGGGGTCTATTATACCCAAAAGCGGTAACGGTCAAACGCAACAAGCGGCAACACGCCGCGAACGTCACAGACACACGCAACGCTCTTTCCAGTGTTCGTTAGTCGTCGGTAGCCTCGCGCACGTTAGTCCGAGAGAGGGGAGAGAGGAAGGGACTCCGTTGCGATCGACGGGGACTCGGTGTCCTTGAAGAGCGTGGAGACGAGCCTCGCTGGCAGCCGCCAAAGTTTTGAAATGCCCGAAAGTGAAGCGTCTGACGCGGCTTGTCGCAAACCTGTTACCCGACATGGTGGCGCACGCACGTAATGGCTTCGCCGCACAGCCGAGGAGTAGATGCGGGGAAGTACTGCGGCGCTGGCCGATTCGTAACAGGGTGGCGTTATCCCCAGCAGTTACCCACGCTTGGCCTGCCCGTTATCACGCGCCGTGTGCGGACACTTGCCACTTTGTGTGCTCCCTGCGCCAGAAGCCGATGTCTAACACTTGCTGTGGACTTGTCCTGGTCTTAGAGACGCCCGAACGAAACACCAACGAGGCACAGCGCTTCATCCTGGGAGACCCCCAGATCTGAAGCGTTGGATATGGGGGCCCCATCACCGGTCTCGTCTCGGATTTTTGCGTGTTACTGGCGCAGTGCTGTACACATGAAAACTTTTTTTCTTATGGCATAGGGCAATCTCTTGTAAAAAAAAATTGTGGCAAAACTGGTACTTGAAAATCGCGAGAAGGGAGCAGTCGTAGATGAGATAATGCACGCATCGATCGCGAAGAAGGCCGAGTACAGAGGTAAGGATACCTGTATCTCATAACTACGTATCGGGGCGGATCGTTGGTAGATTCGTTTACTTGGTGCGCGATCAACCGTCGCATGGGTTCGTTCATCGCAAGTGATTTGGGTCTTTGGGTATTTGGCGATCGATTTGATGCACCTTCCTTGGATAGCACGGCGCTTCCGCGCTTCTTGTAGCCTTTTTTATGAAGGGATAGTAAAGTTTTTTTTTTTATGTATATAAACGATTTCGGTGCGGATGCCAATGGAAGTAGCGTCCATGGCGATGATCCAAGGCTCTGGCGCCTATAGTAGGCGCCAGGAACAGGCCACAATATTCCTAAAGATGCCCTCGCGGATTTTTGACGCCGAATATCGTTGGCTTCAATCAACCACGGGATGTGATTCATGCTGAGTGCTCAGACGTAAGACTCAAGACATATAGTGCACGCTCTCTTGCTTCCCCGAGGACTGTACTTCTGTACGTCGGGCAAGACAACCTAGGTAGAGGGAGCGGCCGCGGTCCACATTATTTATCCTTTAGGAAACCTGAGCCACATATGGCGCGAAGTGTCAGTACATAACCGGAAGTGCACCCGCGCTCCTTGAATTGAGAATGCGGGTTATGTTGGCTATAAGATAACAAATAAAAAAAAACGCAATAAAAATGACGCACGAAGGCGACTATAAATTCAAATACGAAATTTCAGTGCGGCTCCCCTATGTGAAGGCGGATGGCCCGCGGAGCTCTTTGCGGGTTATTGGTTAACCACAAACTCCCGCTATAACCGTGCCGTCGCAGTGAGGGAGCGTTGAAAGATATTTTGAGTAGTCTCCGCAGTGTTGCGAAGGCGGGTTGAAAAAAACCATCTCACCTCCCCTACACCAGCAGGCGTTCCGGTGTCCGCCCCTATAGGCGAGACAATTTACGCCTGTTGGTGGACCCTTCCTTTCCTTGTATAGTTCAATAAATACATACATACCGATCGCGTTAAAGTCGGCTTCACTTTTAAACACAGACGCATTGCATTGAAGACATTTTTTGGGGGGCAATATATGCCATCCTATATCAAAATGTGAAGCTCCAAATGCGAACAGATGGCCTAAATGAGAGGGTGTGTCAATGTGCGGAGAGAGCGGCTTTTGTTCTCCTACGGACGCAAAAATAGGAAAAAGCAAACTGTGGAGGTGGCCTTTAACAGCTTCAGTGTGCAAAGAACAGATCTCGACCTCGTGCTGTTCCAGGCAGGGCGAGAAAGTAACGATAAACGTTGGTATGTGCCATCTCCGCTGTTGCCAGGGACGAGGAGCGCGCGCACCCGAGCTGTTGCTAGTGGAGGGAGGTGGGAATTCAGCGCTTATAAAGTGCATTCGACTTAAAAAATGCTCGCTAGACCAACAGTCGGCGTGCCAGCCGGGCGCAGTTACACTGGATTTATTTCACCAAGCCTCCGTTGAATTTATCATGGGGGCAGTGAAGACGGGGGTAAAGAGGGTCAGAGGTGGCAGCGGAGAGCGGAGACGGAGTTACGTGGCAGGAGCGGCAGAAAACTTCCGTCTCTCGGCGCCATTTGCAGTAATACAGGCAGATACGGGGCTAATTTTTTTTCTGAGACACGCGCTGTTTAGCTCCATATTGCGCCGCAACCAATCGAAATTCATCTTTAGGATTTCGGGGTGGCGGTGCCATAGAGTTCAATACTAATATGTTCTAGAGTGAATTATGTCGCTGCAGTCGCATGCCGGCGTGGACACCGCCATAGCAGCCGGAAGCGTTCCTCTTGTACTTGGCTTGGCTTCCAACTTGGCTTCTTGTGGCCCCTGACGACAAAGTCAACAACATGGCTATCATTCTTGCTCCGTGTTCAGGGTTCATGAAGCTATTAAAAATTTCTGATAAAAATTTTTTTTGTTGGCTACACTTTTATCATATTTCAAAAAAAGCTTAGCCCTAGTACCTTTACTGTTTATAAGCTCTTTTATGCACCAGGAATCAATTTTCGCGCGGCGGTGAAACCTGCAACAGAGAGAGTGTGACACGACACCAGCAGAGACTGTAGTTAAGGCTTGCCTAAAGCTCCGCTGTTTTAATACAACTTATACTGCCACAGGAAATTTTTGAGCTTGTTGGTGAGCCGTGCCAAGTAGCAATGGAACGCTTCTCCGCACGACAGCACGTTATTTGAAGTCTGGCTTCCCTAGATGCTAACGCCAGTTTTTCCCTCTAGTAGACGTTACTATAAAAGTCTACGAACAGCGCCGTGTTTCGAGGACGACCGCTTTTTCGCTGGTCTCTTCGCATTAAAAGGAGGTCATTACCGGCGGGGCCGAACGTGACTACCCCATAGAACGAGAGCATTCGAGCCGGTATTGCGGCGGCCGGTCAATGCTGCCGTTCAATGCTGCCTTTCATTGCGTGTCTCGGGCGGCGCGATTTGCATCGCTGTTCGCGCAGCGGAATTGTTACAAGTATCTTTCCGCGGCTAATAAAGTTCGGGACGCGGTGAAAGGGGCGAAGTCGCGAAGCCGAGAAGCAAGACGGAGCAGAAGGTGCGGCAAGGCGTCGTCGTGTATTTGCATGACAATCCCTGCCGGAGAAGCAATCCTTTTGCGTTGCGAGTTAAGAAGTTACTTTGATCTCGCTGCAGATTCAGGGTCGGGTTATACAAGACCGGGTTCCGACTGTAAGCCTGCTTGCGACGCTAAGATTGTGCACTAAAACGTGATTAAAGTATCCTATATTTACCGCTGATTGCCGACACCTTTTAACGTCCGAAAAAAGTTCGCTGAGTTTGATTTTAATATGCATTTTTGAAGTAAGGCTTTCCGGATCACCGAATTTATTGCAGATGTGAATATTCTGCAGTTATTTAGCGTAATGGAAATCTTTTTTGCGCAGAAAATGTGGAAGGTAAAAGCTTCTTTTGTGCGCAGTTTCAAGATTACAACGTTGATCTAGCAAGTTCCAAAGCCATGGAACCTGTTAGGTTTACATGTACGGGCAGTAAAATTGTTCGGAGAATTATACAAAAAGATAGGTCGCCATCCCACCCTGCGAAAGTGGATGTCCAGCAAAGCTGTTATACACCACTACAAATGGCGATGGAGGAGGTTATGAAACGTTTCTCGTCGTCTCGGCGGGCTTGTCGCCTGCGCTCGGCTAGTGTCGCCAGATAAGATTGCAGAATATCGCCACTCTATTATCCTATTGTTCCGTTCCGCCGCCATGATCGTTGGTCAGTTCGCACTGCGTGAAATTTGTTTACAGTGCGACGGTTTATGGGCCCCGCAATTTTGTTGTTTATGCGTTTTAGTCGGCCAACTCTGATAGCTAGGCTTAGCTTATACTCCCTGCTCTGCGGCTGCGCATGGCTGACGTCGTCCCGAGTGCGAATCAAAGATAACGCGTGTAACAGCATTTCAACAGCATAAGTGCGTCCAAAGATTCCGCTTTGCTGCATCTTCGGTAGTGTTGTTAACAAGCGACCCGGTCGAAGCTAACGGCGGGAATGAATGAATGAATGAATTTATTGACAAGGAAAAGGAAAGGAAAGACCACCAGCAGGCGTAAATTGTCACACCTATGGGTGGACACCGGAACACCTGTTGGTGTGGGAATTGGGGCAGAGGATGACAGATTCATAGAGAGGAGAGACATATGATAAACGCGGAAATCTCGCAACACTGGCAAACGCCTAAATGGCCGCCGCTTCCGACTTGCGTGCCTCAGTGGCCGTACTCTAATACCTTCTTGTTTACTGACACTACACACGGCTTCTCTGGCGGTGTGTGACACCTTCCCACACAGAACACAACTGATACACAGTCATCCACACCTCTTTACTAACCCTACCTGTCCAGCCTGCGGGGCACTCGACACTCACTACCATTCCCTCTGCGAATGCCCCGCAGACCCGCACCCCCCCGTTCCCTCCCCTCACCACTGGGAGCAGATGTTGCGTGACCCGGGGGAGTCAGGCCAAGTCCTGACTACCTCCCGGGCCCTGGCGGTCGCGGCGGCCCTGTGGGCCTCCTCCACCCCCAACACCTGATCCCGATGGACGAAAAAACGTATTCCTTCCTTCCTTCCTTCCTTCCTTCTCTGGCGGCAAATGCTGTGTCTTGCCTAGCCTGTGACGCACGCGCTCGGCGTCTTCGGCACCAACTGCTGTAGTCCTGCCTGGCCTTCAAAGATACTGTGCAAACATAATCTTTACCAGAAACGCATCCCATTGTTCACATGCACCTTATCATCCACAATGCGGTTTCGATGCTTGTTTTGTGGTTTCCTTAACGAATTCTAAGTTGTATGCTGCATGCCTGAATATCCTGACGCACGCGCTCGGCGTCTTAGGCCTCGGCGCCTTGCCGTTTTTGTTCACGGAGACGAAACCGTTGGGGGGTAGAGGTATACAGGGTATGCTGCTGTACTGCTTCTTCATAATCGGTGCGTGTGCACTGTCTTATCTAGAACCGTCCCTTTACCGCGATCATCAAGTGACAGTTTTGACACGATGGAGGCCCGGGTCGCGCATGCGCCGTGTGTCCGGAGACCTTATCAGAGCTTTTCGGTCGACCAACTGGTCTACGGCGAAATGCACTAGTTTTTCGGCGGAAAGCCATCGGTCCCACTAAAAAGCTTTTGCTTTGAAAGCTATTTATGGACGTGCAAATCTTTTTATAGCCTTAAAATTGACTCACTGCCGTATGCGGACTATCACTTTATTCTACAGGTTTATGAGGTTCCCGAATGGTCAGTTTTTTGACCAAGGAATCTGGAGATGCTTATGCAATTACTAGTTTCAACACTTCACAGAAATAACTGCTTTATTACCCCATTTCGAAAAAGGAAACTTGTTTTTTCCTTCGAAAAAAGGAGTTGTATCGTTGGCATTCACAGGTGGCGTTCCTACCCTATAAGGGCATTCCTACCCTATAAATGAGTCGCTTTATTTTTTATAGCGTTTTATTTTGCCACAAAGCATGGATGAGGGAGTATGAATGGATGATGAAGAGTGTTGATTAAATGAATATGAAAAGGTTCACTTCGCGGATGAAGTTCAGAAGGTAACGACGATGAGGCCCATGGATCCGAAATGTCGCTTTCTTCGAAGTGTTTCGAGGCCCCCACAACAGGGAATAGAGAAAACATCATACACGCTTTTAACAAACTATCGGTTATTTTTTTGGTCTCGAGGGCTTCATTATAAGAAAGATTTACTGTTTATTTTCTAGACCAGGCTGGGTTTAGTTCGGGTAGCGCAATAAGAAACGTCGCGCGAATGTTTGGACAAAAGATTCCGAGCTTAGAGCAGCGCATGGAAATGGCGGGACTTAAATTTTTGTTCTTGCTTCATCACAATAAACTGAGTGTGAATGCGCGCGCATGTATTCAGCCATTTTTGTCACGCACATCGAGAAATCGGCACGCACATGATCTACCTCCCTCTTCAAACGCTCACTAACCTTTTCAAGAACACATTGTTTTCCGCGAAACATTACTGCTTGTAATACACGGCCTGAAAATATTGTTTCATCGGAATCTGCAAATGCTTTTGAAAGTGCCCTGCTTACTGACTGTGTCAAACAGAGGGAAATTTTAAAAACTGTGCGAGCGTCGTAAGCGCGCTTATAATTGGTACCCTTGTAATCTCTTATTACCTCGAAAGAAAGTTCTATTGTTGTAAGCTATGCGGCTGATATTCAAAAGACGTGATCCCTGCCGCTACAGCAATAATAACACAAAATCAGACAAATTTTTATTTGTCGCACCATCGCTACCGACTTCGCTGTGGTTATAGTACTACTGCTGCTTAATGGTTTAATTAAAGCCCCTCTAAGTTCGTCACGCCTGCTAAAATATCGTATACGCAGATGTATTGAACCAAGCTTTCAAATGCGATTAAATGTCTATTTTGAGATGTCACTTACGGCGGTTTCATTTTTTTCTCTTGGGCTCGGCTTTTCTCAAGTTATGTGTCAACGCGGTTCTTTTTGATCGCAACGCCCGCTTTTTCCTCCTCGCTTGCATTCGGCGACAAATTTACCGCGCTCCGTTTAAGATGTTAAAATGCAATTCCTTCTCTAAAATTAAACCTCCAAGCTTACTTAATCAGCGAAATGTTTCGTTCAAAGGTGTAGACATAAATTTACTGACCTCTATGCGCGTGTTTTCCTAGAAAGGGGGATTTTTTTCAGGTAAATACTCCCAATGCGCAGCTCAGAGGCTGGATTTAGAGCTTCTAACGACGAACGTTTTTCATGGGGTGCCTACATGTGAAATGTTTGGTGTGACTTTCTGTCCGTCTGTTACTTCATTCGAATTTCGAAATGTGTGGGCTTAACGCGCTGAAGCTATAGCTACGAGGTGCGACGTAGTGGAGGGCTCCGGATTAATTTTAACCACCTGAGGTGATCTTTAACGTGCACCTAAATCTCGACTCACCGCGGTTTTCGCTATTCGCCTACATCGGAAAGGCGGCAAAAAAGGCCGGGATCGAACCCACGTCCTTGGGCTCAACACCCTAGCCACAGAGCCACCACGCGGCGGGTCTGTCACCTGATCCAACCGTTCTGCAACCAACACACACACACACACACACACCACACACACCACACACACACACACACACACATATATATATATATATATATATATATATATATATATATATATATATCCTATATATATATATATATATAATATATATATATATAGCGAATCAGAATAGGAAATGAGGGCTCGTTGAAATAACACAGAAATAAGGGTTGGCAGTAAACCTCAGAAAGTAAAGGGGAGGATGTGGTCGGTCATTGAAACAGATAAATTATTTGGAAAGAAGAAAGAAAATGGAGAAAAAATGCCCGCTAGGTGGGTATCTGGGGTCGTGGGTTCGGATCCCACCTGGCGGGCATTTTTCTCCACTTTTATTTCCAATTTATTTATCTGTTTCAATGACCTACCACATCCTCCCCTTTGCTTTCCGAGGTTTTCTTGACTGCCAACCCTTATTTTATATATATATATATATATATATGTATATATATATGCTTGCGCATAAATAGTCGAACACGAAGCATCTACACGTAAGCACTTTCAATACGGTCAACCTATACGAAAATTCCCGGCTCATGTTCGTACTCAGCTAGAGTTTGCACCACCAATCTTGTTTCCTCATCAAAATATTTGATTTGTATGATTGAATCTATTCAAAACCTTGCCGCTCGCTTCATTTCCCAAAAATATAGCCGGCATCTTAGCGACACCCAAGCAAAAAGTGATACGCTCTCGAAGCCTTCGGCACACGTCGTTCCGTTGGTATTGTTTGGTACCACACAAATATGTTGACTGCCATTATCTTTCACCATTACCCTTCCAAGTCACTTCCCGCACGTCCAGTTAACAATCTTCCCTGTTTTAAGCGCATCTACGGCCGCGTCCAAGTATTGAACTCCTCGACACTGCCCAGAGCGATAATATTGTGGAATTAACTTGCCAACACAATCGTTTCAATAATCGATCATACGTCATTCCGCCAGCGAGTGTACCAGCATTGTGTATCTTAATACTAGTACCAATGCCACTTTGAGAATGCGCGTGCGCATTACCGACTGACCGCCTTCTTTTGTTTTACCTTGTTTTTTCGCTGTACAAACGCTTGCTGAGTACATTACTGTGTGCGTAATCTATCTGAATCATTGGCTTTGTGTAACATTCTTGCATTTCTTTGCCTTTATTCTAGACACCTCTGTTTATAACTATAGCGTTTTTCCACGTTGTCTCTTGTATTTACTCATGCTACGAAACCATATTGTAATGTTTGTAGTAAGTTGCTTCTGGTAATTTTGTGTTATGGCTGCCCTCGCCCCCTTACTCAGCGTTTTTACGGGAACCTGTAAGGAAACCTGAAAAAAAAAAAAAAATAAACTGGTGGCATGCCTCCTTCATGTCACCATTGAAAAACAGTGGACATATTTGAGGGAAAACTTTAGTAGGTAACGGAGAATAGCAGCGTTCTTATAACCCAAAATACAGGTGGAATTGACTTTTGCGATAGCAAATAAAAAAGCAACGCGTTAAGAACGGTGCCAAAGAGTAACAAGATAAAAGGAAATACGAAAACAAAAAAGCTCAATCCTGAGTTTAGCTGTGCTAAGCATAAAAAAAAAAAAAAGTCCCTACATATAGCGCGCGAGCCATGCGAGCGCGGGAAGTTTGAATTGAATCCAGAAAACCCCCATTTCATTTGCCGTGGGACGAGGGAGAGGGTGGGACGGGAGAGAGGAGAGAGAGCGTTACGTGGCAGGACGGCAGACGACCACCGTCTTTCGACTACATCCTGAACGAAGTGAGCGGCTACGCGCCCAATTTTTATCACAAAAGTGTTTTATTCCCAGATACACCAAAATTTCGCTGACGACATCTCCGTCACGGAGGTGACTCCTGTACAACGAAGCAAGCGGCCTGTAAAGGGTGCACACCTGCACATGGGTCTTCTTGCGGGGAAGCAACCTTTAGTACTAAAGAGTACGTTATACTTAGGGTTGTTCGTTTGCGTGTTTTATATTTTAACACGAAAGTGTTTTATACCGCGATACCCCAATGTTTCCCTGACGTCATATCCGTCACGGAAGTGTCACAGTACACCTTTGCCGAAACGACCCGCCAGCACGACGTCGCTCGCCAAGCACACCCACAAGACAGCCGCCGACCCGCAAATCATGCTCAGCTGCAGATTTCGCTGCAAATTTCACTTTCGTGTTTTACCGATTCCTATGACAGAGGAATCAACGACAGTTTTTTTTTATCACCGTTGCAGCCCGCCGCACTGTCTTCCGGTAATCACACACTGACCCGTTGAACTCGACAAAAATAGAACGAACAATCATGTGCTCTCTCGAGTGTTACCTCACAGCCGCTCCATGAAAGTACACTGTTCCCGTAGACAAGGCACGAATACTTAAAGGAGTACTGACACGAAATTTCAAAGCTGAGATAATATGTAAAACGCTTCCTTTTTATCAGGAGATTTCTCCCAGCAAGTTTCCACACACCGTTTCAGCGCGAAACATATTTTAAATCTATTTAAATCTTCGCCCGCACGAGAAGCCCAGAGCGGGCCGACGTGACATCATCTGCTACGTGCCCCAAACTGCCGACGCGGGGCTCGGGGCTACGAAGCACGCGCTGACGAAGCCGACGCGCTGTGATTGGCTGTGATTGGCCGCGCTGCTCCGGCGTGTGTACACGTGTTTACACGGTTTTGGGATGACGTTGCTGCCCGGCCTGTGGGACAGCGAAGACCTCGGCCGGTCTGGGCGCGCGCGTGCGCTCGCTCGCGCGCGCTTCCACAGCGAGAGGGTCTGGGCGCACGCCATGCGCTCGCTCGCGCGCGCTTCCAACATGTCGGGCAAGAATGGCGTTTTTTTTTTCGAAGAAACTGGCCGAATAAACGACGCCGTAAATGAATGTTTACCTGCGTTTTTTTGTCGAAACAGAAACTCCCGAATAAACGTCATTCTATGATTAGTGGGTGGTAGGCCGCATGATGTTTTACAGCGAAAAAAACGCTCATAAAAATTTCCAGTCTCCTTAATCAATGGAAAGCGCGAAGCTCTTGCTTTTGTGCACCGATTTAGTTGACACGAGAGGATAAACCGGGTTTTAAGTACACGTCCCCTGGAAAGCGCGAAGCTTTCATCTTTTGTGCTCCGAATTCTTGCTCACACAACCTTTTTTTTTTTTCCAAGCGGTGACTTTGTTGAGCCATAATTATGCCCCGGATCCAAAAAATTCAAAAAACACGCCTTAACACTGTCACCGCCACTTAATTCCGAATTCCATCGCTCGCTATCACTCAGTGTCACAAAGGCCACTCAATCTCGCTTACTCTCACTTAGTACGGTATTTGCGGTTGCAAGACTTTGACACGTTCAAAATCACCCGCCACTACACCGCCCCCCCCCCCTTTTTTTTTTCTTTTAGCTTTTATAATCCCTTACTGATCCGTTCGGGGAAAGCTCGATCTCGCCCATGGCTTCGAAAGCATTTCAGCCGAGTTTTTTCGACGGACACAAAGTTTAAATAAAGCTTCCGCGATGTTTTCCCGCCAAAATCCCTCGGAATGACGTGACCCACTAACTCAATCCGCAGCCACAACCCCACACTGCCTAGTCTGGGGATCGTTGCGACAAACAACAGCAACAACGACAAGTGCTGGCCCCTTACCGGTTACGCAGAACGAGAAGTCACCGCGTTGATCGATGACGTACCCCGTTCCCGTTTATGCTGTTTCCCAACCCCTTGCGAAAGGACAACATGCTGCAACGACCCCCGTTCCCCCTTCTATGCGGGATTCGGCGCGTCCGGCCGAGTTTGCACGAATCCCGATGCCCTGCGAGATTGCAAATTACACAACGTGGACACGAATCAGCCACTTTGATGGATTGCGCTCCCTTGCCGAAGGTCCCGGGTTACGTGCCGCGAGATTCGGCTGTGGCCGCCAAAACGAACGACGTGGCATTTTCGCGCACGCGAAAAAAAAAAAATCCAGCCGAGAGGCCCCTCCTCCCAACTTATCCGCGCGGCTTGGGATTGCAAGCTTCGTAACGATTTGGTTGTTCGGGCCCCGAACCCGAAACGGCGTTCGCCCGGCAGGGAGCGCTGTGTGCCGTGGCTGTTACTGCAATTACGCCCACGAACGGGCGTACGCTCTAATCAATGCACAGCTCTGGGTGAAAAGGGGAAATGCCGGCTTGTTGTCAGTTGTGACGTCATCACTAGTGGGGGGAACCTGAGACTCCGTTCCCTTGTGAGTACAAGCCCGGCATTTCCTGTGCGAGCTTAGCGCCATCTACATCTTCGCTTGGAAGACTCCATGCTCTTTTATGCGACTGCTAAAAGAGCCTCGCAGGCGCGTCCTAAGGCTTCTTCTTCCTTTGTTCAGTAACTGGAGCAATTCCCCACGCCCGTAACGAGAAACAGTCACGTAGGCCGAGTGCACGGTAATCTGGCCCGCAACATATATACAGTCGTGGCAATGTGTTGCTGTACGAGATTCTCTGAACCTGGCTTACGCTGTTGGTGCACTGATGTATGTGTGGGAGGGGGATAAGGACTGCGCGTAAAGAGCGACATAAAAGCGGCGAGTGGTTCTGTCTCCGAGTGGCGAGAAACAGGACCCATTAGCCGGGACATTATCGGGCACAGGGCAGCCAGCAATAACACGCACGTCGAAGGACGTATAACAATATTTCATAAGAGACGAAACTGTTATCAAATGATCTACATTTACATTCTGTAATGCACCCTACTGCTCGCACAGAAAATTACACCCACTTTTTTAAATACATGTGACGCATACAAATAAAACACATCCCCGTTGCGCTTCATATTAATACAAGGCACAGGGGCCTTCATGTTTAAGATGGGATTATGTATGTATTTATTGTTCATTGGAAAGGGAAGATCCACCAACAAGCGTAAATTGTCTCGTCTAGGGGCGGACAAGGGATTGCTTATACTGCTTCTGAGGAGAAGTGTTTCCACTGTTAACTTTGTTTATAAGTAGTGAGACCGACTTGAGATTGACTCAGTGAGTAAAAATTGAACCCACTCGATAGTTCCATGTTTTAGGGGCGAAGCCATTTAGGGGCTGGGGCTAGTGGAGTCTCCTGTCGTAATCGTCGTCTCATGTAGTCACGGTACTAAAACACCGGGAAACTCGTTTACGTCTCGCGCTAGAACGTAACGCGTACTAAAAAAAAAACACCGGGACACTCGTTTACGCCTCGCGCAGGAGAGCTTCGTTCTTCAAAGACAAGATACTTTTACAGCAAAGCTATTAACCTCTACCTCCAAACGGTTTTATCTCCGTTGGGTAAAATGCCAAGGCGCCAAAATAGACCTATACACTGAAGTAAAATTGAGAGTCGAGCTAGTTGGTGAACATGGCCCGCCGCGGTGGCTCAGTGGCTAAGGCGTTGCGATGCTGAGCACGAGGTCGCGGGTTCGATTCCCGGCGCGGCGGCCGCTTTTCTGATGGAGGCGAAAAGCAAAACGCGCGTGTGTACGAGATTTCGGCGCACGGTAAAGATCCCCAGGTGGCCAAAATTAACCGGAACCCTTCCACTACGGCGCGCCTCATCGCCTACGTTGCGTCGGCGCGTTAAACCCCACAGTCAATCAATACTTGGTGAACATAAATACACTGTTGAAAATTAAGTGCGAACTATAAAACACGAACAAGAAAGAAGGACGACACCGGCGCTTACTAACAACTGAAAGGTTTACTTTCACAGAAAACACACATATATATATATATACACCCTCAGGGCCACCAAAACAAACACGTGTCACCGCTGCACATGCGCATATGTCCGACAAGACAAGACAAGACAACCAGAAAGAGGGTAGATACGGGGGTGAGCCCAGTTTCTTGTCGTGGCCAACATATGCGCGTGTGCAGCGGTGACACGTGTTTGTTTTGGTGGCCATGAGGGTGTATATATGTGTTTTCTGTGAAAATAAACCTTTTAATTGTTAGTAAGCGCCGGTGTCGTCCTTCTTTCATGTCTGTGTTTTATAGTTCACGCTTAATTTCCAACAATGTGTCTTATACACTGCATGCTTCCCCCCTCGCCAGGTTTCACTGTAATGAAGATGGCCCGGGATCTTTTAAAGTTAGCTTTCCCCGTATAACTTTTGTGCATTTCAGTGAAGCTCACAGACTACTTATGAAGAAAAAAAAATAGTGCCATTCTACTCTGTGAATGTGGATGACCAGCGAAGCTGCTTGTGAGTTACTGGTTTGCCACAAACTACCGGTCGAACCGCACCGTCGCGCCGGGGGAGCCTTCACAGGCATGTCAGTAGGCTTCACTGCGCAACAGACAATGAGGAAAGCCAGCTTACAAAAACCAAGCTTACACCCATCTTTCTAAAGTTGGCTTCACTTCTAAAACGATATGCCTTGCAGGTAAGACATGTTTCAGTGACAATACCCGCCATCTTATATCAAAATATGGAGCGATGGAGGTGAAGAGGTCGACGAGAGAGGGTGTGCCGACGTAAAGAAGGAGAGGAGCGGTTCTTATAGTTCTCGCACGCAAAATAACGCTCGAGTTTACAGACCCATATAGATTGTATAGGTCTCTATGTGCTTGTAAACATATGTAATATAATCTAACCAATTACGTTCGAAGTTACCCGTCCGCCAAACTTATATGCATATAAGCATCATACTTATAACCATCATACTTGTGATGGCAAGGTATGGTTTTGTTGTTGTTGTTGTTGTTGTTGCCGCATTTCTTGCAACCTTATTGTTCTCCAGGGTTTCACCAAGGGGCAGTTTCTTTTTAAACGTTGAGACTCGTCAATTTTAGGCAACAACAGTTTTTAAGTCACACCCGAGAACCTATGAAAAAGGGCGTGCATTTTTTAAGAGCAAGTTTCATGCAATAGCACCAGTCCCGGTTTTTTGAGCGAAGGGTTCCGTACAAACTTTATGGTCCGTCAACGGAAATACTCCCGCCCTATTTTTGAGCGAGGAGGCCCTATGAAACATCCATGGCTCATTCAACTCTTCTTGAATACAGAGAGTTTTGTGGGGCCCGCATCATCTTTCAAATGGCCTATGATTGGGATCGGGACTCTGCAGTTACAGCACACACCGGCATGCTAATTATCCTCATGGAAAGAGCTCGGGAATATAGCTCGAGCACGGCACATGCTCCAAACGCGCCGAGAAGGCATTTTTGTTTGATGCTACAGGGTAAAATTATTTACACCCTTAAGGATATGAATCACTGCCTTTAACTGACACCCTTGAACTCTTCCAGAAAGAACAAAGGAAAACACCCTAATGGTTGTGCTGTCGTATACAACACCCTTACACTCCAGCAAAAACACGAATACACCCTTTTAAAGGGTGTTTCTTGTTAATTAAGCTCTTTTCGAAGGTGTTTATTTTGTTTTTTGGTAGAGTGTAAACGCCGTTAGCTATCGAAAAAAAGGGTGTAATTTATTTTGCAGTGTACTTAACTTACAGAATGAAATGGTCAGAGTTCTATGGTTACGCGCATGTTTGCTCTGCCTGCGACAACAATGCCAAGCGGCAAAGCCAATTTTATCGCGAATGCTGAACGGAATACGACTGTAACTCTTGGTATATTTTTTTTCTGCTGATGCTTTTGTTGTTCTTGTTTCTATTTTTCTAAATCGGCTCATATTTGCATTTCCGCACAAATGTGATCTATATAGCTTCGCATCCAAAATGCAACTGACTAGCGAACTAACTCAACAGTGATCCCGGAAAATACACATAATGCCACTGCACAATTAGATAAAACGTTAGAATATAGCAGACGATCCCAATCTTCGATTTAGAGCATCGAACGAAAAAAAGGTATCCCAGCTGTAAAACAAGAAGAGTGGCGGATCCGGATTAGTTAGGATTATCTCAGATTTCCACGCCTGTTCACGACGTTTCCGACACATTTTTTTCCGCCCTCGGAAACGCCCGCCCACATGCGCGCAACCGGTCCGACTGATTAAAGGATTAACAGCTAACGATCTCTTTGCGCTTAATTTACTTTATAAGCATCCAACGCAACCACCTGAATACACACATACACGAACAAACAAAAGGTCGCTGTTGCAGACCGCTTCATCAGCACATTCGCCACAGCGGGAGCAACGGATTCGAAGTACTAATTAATTTTGTGGGATTACGCATAAGCCTGCGGCTTTTTGCGTTCGTTTGATGACACAATTCGGTTTACTTCAAGATGTTTCCCGGCCACTCAGCAGCTACCTAACGAAGCCGTCAGGTAATTAAAAATTACAGGGGGTGCTTAGAACTTTCTAAGGACATGAAGGCGAAAGCCCAGTTGTACCTCTTGTTGATGCGCTGTTGCACTTTGTATGGAACTTTGCGGCCGCGTTCGTCACCACTTGATCAGCGCCCTCCGAAGACTGTTCCGCTCGCTCGCCATCGCCATTAGCCTCCTGTTGGCCCCGCGGTACGATCACCTCTCAAAGCGGCTTTTGCACGTGCGGTTGCCGCCGACGCTCCTCCCGCGCTGTTGTTGCCCTTTCCCGGCGCGCGCTCCGATTTTCTGTGTGATTCGGTGTACCTCACAACAATTTCCTGTACAATCGCGCGTTTATGCTGCACTGTAAAATGGTTTAGCACCCTTAGGGTGTCCATCACCAAGGGTGGTTATAACAGTGTAAGGGTGTTTACACCCTTAAGGGTGTAAATTGCTGTATAACTTGCACCCTTACACTTCTAAAAAACGAAAAAATACCCTTTTTACACCGTTTCAAATGGGGATTTTCTTTGTTTTTGATAGGATGTAAGGGTGTCAGTTATAGGCAAAACAAAATCCCGGGCCATCTGCACTAACGTGAAACATAGAGAGCAGCGGAGCATGCAGAGTATAGTGTATTCAAAGATTGCTCTCTCTTGCACACGGCGAGCGCTGATTGGGCGCCGGAGAAGCGCCGGTGGGAGGAGCAATCGCGCGCTTGCTGATGCGGTGGCGCCTTCTCTTGCATTGAACCGGATTTAAGCAACTCAATTAGAGACAGACTGGCCGTAACTTGTCTTCGTGTCACACGCCGCAGCAAACTAAGAAGTATGCTAAGAAGTAGCGCGAGGTGTTGAAAAACGAGGGTCCCGCTATTTTAGTACCGTGACTACACGAGAATACGACGATGTGAGACGATGACGACATGAGACGCCGACAACCTGAGCCGACAAAAGGGTGTAAATTTCTTAACAGCGCATGAAACAATATGACTTTAAAACGAGCCTTCACGAGCAGAGGGAATAGAACAGAGGCAGCTGGCGGAATCACCTCCACTAACGAGCGATCGCTTCCAGACGCCCAAAACGAAGGCTTTCCCTGCAAAACACTGCTGTTGTTGTGCCAGGTGTTTTTGTGAAAGGTCTCGCTTGTACTCCCGCAGAAATTTTTCCGCCGGCGAAATCTTCACCTGGGTTACCAGATTAGGTGAACGAGGTGCACCCGAGCTTTCTGGAATGAACAAGTGTAAAAAAACGAAGAACACCAAAAAAATTACGCCCACCTCCCCTCGCGGGAACCCTGGTGTGATGCGACGCTGAGGGGGTTCCCATTGTGCGTTTCCGTTAGGTCGATTACTCGAATTGCGTGAGCAATCGTCGGGTAATGCGAGAGAGAGAGAGAGAGAGAGAGAGCAAACGTAGTGCGGACGACCGTCGACTGAGAGACCAGCCGGAGCGCGGCGCTCCGCTTAAGCGGGATTCACACGACGAAGGAACCCTCTTTTTGGCCCTCGGGACCCGCTCACATGACCGGTTTAGAGCTCCGCCCCTCGGTGGGGATAGTCCGCGGAGGCTCCGCGAAGAAAATGCCTCCGCATGTTTTTCGCTCGACGGCGGTGGTGGCCCTCGGCGGGAATGGAACCTGTTCCTCGGCGCTGTCGTCTGCTAGTCACTCCGCGTAGCTCCGCACGTGTGGATGCGCCGCCAGGCGGGATAATCCGGTCATGTGCTATTGACGTCACATATCCGTCCGCCTCCGTGAGAGGGTTTCTCCGTCGTGTGAATCCCTCTTATCGCAGCGGCGCCCGAAAGAGGGAGACCGCGGAGAGAGGGGGCGCTGCACATCCGCTAGCACAGCGCGCTTGCGGTGCCGCGCGCAGCGCCGCTTTCCACCGGCTGAGTGAGAGAGCGCGCCGCACTGCGCGCGCCACAGATGTTGGGGGAGAGGGCGCGCTATCACGCGAGAGGAGGAGGGGCGCAGCGGTGCGGACAACAACAACGACGGACGCACGCAGGAAGGACAGGGCCGCCGACAAGAGATGCTCTCAGCGTCGCATCTAAAATTACACCATCTTCCCGTAGGGGAACCCTGATAGTATGCGAAGCAGCCATGGGGTCGACTGAAGTTCCAATTAGTTTTAAGTTCGTCGTTTCCGTTGATGTTCAGCTTCGCATGCCTTCGTTGTATCAGTAGCTTCTTGACGTAGTTTGAATGAGTGAAGGACATGGCGCGTTCGTAGAACATGATCCCGTATCGTTTGTAGCGCAGTTTGAAGAGCGCCACGTACATCCCGTTGCGGCCAGTGATCGTGGGATTGAAACCGGGGTCGCCGCCTAACTATTTCTTTTTATGGTGGACTGCGGCTGACGTCAGCCCAAACGCTGACGGGGCTGAAGAGACGCGCATGTGCAGTAGAGTGCGGACGGCGGACAACGACAACGAGGGAGGGAGGGAGGGAGGGACACAGCCCCGAAGCACGAGATGCTTCGTATCTAAAAGGTTAAAGTATCCCGAACGAAATGGCCCATTTTCCGAGTGCCTAGGGCCTGTCTGAAGTGTGGAACTTAACCCTAGACAAGGATGGGGGGAGGGGGAAAAAGAGAGACAAAAATTTTTTTATTGAGCTTTTAGGTGGGGTGGTTCCTCATTTAAGGTAGCCATGGGCCGTCCCGGCTCGACTGGCTCTCTCGACCAGCAGAGGTTGGTCTTGAGGGAGGGAGCTGGACAGCGGTATCTCTTAATCTACCTTTCTCCTCCTACCTTTCATTGCCGGTATACGGACGCCACCCGCGTTCGCACGGCTTTCGAAACAAAGTTTATTCCGCGGTAAATTCACACACTCAACGGTGGCTCACATGTGCTCGAACTGTAGCATTTCTGCGCGAAAGGAGCCGTAGCAGAGGGCTGCGGACCACTTTAGACAACGTCGGTGATTTTCAAAGTGCTCTGTAATCAAGTACACACGCGAGGCGATCGTGCTTTGAGCAAAGCTTATAGGGCTAGACCTCAAGGTATTTGTGTGTGTGTGCGCGCGCGTGTGTGTGTGTGTCAGAGAACAAACCTCTCACGTGTCCTTGATTCTTCAAACGGTCATTACAGACGTCAAACGGTCATTCTTCAATGACATGGTCATTGCAAAAGCCAGCACGGCAGGTCTTGAATGTTCCGCAGAACGGTCTAAACTTCTCGTACTTCCCGCTAAACGAACTAAGCCACCTAAACTAAACTAAACCTAAACTAAACCACCCCAATAAAAATTCCTAAAGATCATAGGGCTCACTATGCGTTGTAACAGAGCCAACGCTCCTTACATAGCTCAGCTCAGCTTCCAGGTCGACCAAACGATCGGCCCCAATCACCGCATTACTCTCCACAACAAGGGGCCAAACGAAGCCGACCGAGTACAGCTAATTCAAGCTTTTTGTAATTAGCCGCATTACTTACTCTTTGCCATACATCGCCATGAGAATTATCTAAAATCTGTACTCCCGATTCCCGCGCTGTTTTATAACTCAGTTATGTACCAACTGGCCCGCCTTCGATCCGTGTTAGAGTTTATAAACCTGCTCTCCAGATACCGCAAAGTACTTCCACTGCCAGATTGGAACAGCTCGGCGTTCTATAATACCGTGGAAGAGCTAATCGAAGTCCACCTGCTTAACCAGCTCTCCCGCCAGTCGGCAACACCAACCGGCCGACACATAATGAACAGGCTAGGCATCAAAGCGTCAGTAAGAACTGACGCGCGTGTCCCCGTTCCCCAAGAAATTCATGGCTTGCTACGTGTGGGCCCACTCCCGCGCAATATGCATCCTCTGCCCAATCAGAAGCGAAGAGAACAGCGTGCACGGACATAGGCTAAAAAGTACCCCATCAGGCCAAATACGGTATATGTAGACGCTGGTAGTTATAGACATCACGAAGCACGTGCAGTGATGGCCACCCCATGGCACTCCCATCAATTCGCTCACCATACGTAAGCGCCACGCGGCGTCGGCGGAAAAGGCGGCCATTGCGCTGGCTATATAATATCGGGCGACCCCGGCAATTATAATTTCTGATTCGAAAACGGCCATCAAAAACTTTGCAAAGGGACTGATTGGTTTATTGAAAACGCGTTTATTAAATTTTGTTGCTTTTGGGCGCTGCTATGGATAATCGTAGGTTTGGTAGGTGAATTGGTAGGGAAAGGGAAAGTGGGCAAGGATAATTAAGCCGCCATTTACTGCGTCAGCGGCCCTGATGAAACACTGTGGTCGCCTGGAGTCGTAGCCATCGTAGTGTCCTGAGCGTCGCCGCAAAGTCGGTCACCCAGGAATGGAGCGGGGGGGGGTCCAAGAGAAAAAGCAGGAGAGCGCGCCACAAGCTAGTAGCGTACCAAGCAGGACAGGACCAGGACTGGAGAGACGTGGGCCACGGTCCAAGTCCTCGGTACCGCGCCCTCACCAACGCGCGACTTGGACCGTGTCAAGGGCGCTATTTCTCCCCTGGCGGTCAAAATTCTCCTTCAGAATCCTCCAACCTGCCAGGTCGAGATGATCTGGACTCCTTCCCACACGGGGTTGGGGGGCAATGAAGCGGTCGAACACAGCAGCCCGAGAGCTTACCATCCGAGCAGGACCTTGTCTTGTCCCCCTCCATGAAGCCCCGTCGGCTCACGACGGCCTATTGAGCTTCCGCGACGTAACTGCGCATTTACTGCCTTACCTGCCGTCGATACCCGCCTGCTCATCCGGAACTGACTAACGCCGGGGAGCGACTGGGCGTCTCATGCAGACTAATGCACTGCCATTTCGCGCCATGCTGCATTTAATTTGCCTTACAATGTACCCCTCACCCAGTTGCCCAGCGTGTGGCACATGAGAGAGAGAGAGAGAGAGAGAACGATCTTTATTGGCGTGTGTTTGCTGCACATGACAACATCACTCATCGTATGTGGAATTGCCCCAAAGTCCCGTTTCCCGTAATACCCACTGGCGAGCACTGGGAGGAGGCGCTGGGCAGCTGAGACCTGCAGGTTCAGAAGAACCTAACGGAACCAGCGGCCGAGGTCACCGGCAAGCTGCAGCTGTCGGTCACCGGACCTCAACAACCCAGACTCTCAAAAGTAAAGTTATCTCTCTCTCTCTCTCTCTCTCTCTCTCTCTCTCTCTCTCTCTCTCTCTCTCTCTCTCTCTCTCTCTCTCTCTCTCTCTCTCTCTCTCTCTCTCTCTCTCTCTCTCTCTCTCTCCAAAGCGCGAGTTCTTGGAAAACGAGCGTCACGGTGTGTGTGTGCTACTATGACTACCGAAGTCGCTAGCCGTTCAAAACGTTGCTTGGACCTCAAGTTTATACGTCTCATCACGTGGATACGCGTTTTGAGTACATTAGTTATCAATAGGCATCATATTCAAGATAAGTTGGGTCGAAATAAACGTTTATGGCTGTGTATGTCTTTCTTACGGATGACCGCCGTCAGCGCTCAACGAAAGAAAATTTGCTTGTACCTTTCGCCTGAATATTGTGTCCCCTCTGTCTATGTCGTGGTCGAAGAGGCTTCCCTGGTCATCCATTTTGGCAAGGCCGGAATGGCTCATTACTTTTTTTTAAGAACGCGTAAGGCTTTCTACGTGGAATCAACTATGAAAGCCGAGTGTCCGTCTCTGAGGCTTCACGTATCGAACTTTGGCGCATCAAAAAGTGCTGTTTATGAAATGCCTATAGGGCCCTCATATTTTGATATCAGGAGGAGGAGGAGGAGAAAAGCGAACTGAAAGGGTGCGAGGTTATCCAGGCGTAGATCCAGGTTTGCTACTCGGCACTGCGGGGAAGGGGTGTGTGGGGGATGAAAGCGAGGGCAAGCGAAAGGGAGGGGATAGGAGCGGCGACGCGCGCACACTTTAATTCTTTTGTTGGCACTATAGTCGTTGATCTAACTTTGTGTTCGTCAGGAAACGTAGAAGGGCCTTTGTTGCTTGTTGCCTTCTGCGAAGTCGATGGTAGGGATCGATGTCCTAAGATGGTCTCTACTGCCGACGGTCCAACCGGCTCAGTTCGACGGCCAACACGCGTCTTTCCGATGAATACTGGATGCAACGACAAAGCACATGCTTCTTATAGTAATCCTAGAAATATCATTCCAGCAATGCATTATTGTAAAACAGTGAAGCAGGATTTGCATAAAACATGGTGTCTTATGGAGGTTTTTAATAAAAGGCCCTGTGGCCTCCCAACGTTGATATCAAATTGCTTATATTGCCTTTAAAAATACCTTTTCAGCAATTTATTTCGGCTTAGAAGTGAAGCCGACTTTAGGGTGCCCAGTGCATAGAAGAGCGGCTTACTCATTAATCCGACAACTCTTGCTTACGTGTCAACATTCTTAGCAGCGAAGCTGTTTAAGCTTGAGTTCCAGTCGTGCCGGGCGTCGCTCAAAAATCGGCGCAGCAAAGCGGAGAGGAAGAAAATGCTAGGCCAACGCCGCCTGTATAATCATTGCCTAACGCTTGAACAAAAAATGGCCAAACAGCCACTCTCCTGTTGCTCTCTCCTACCCTTCCCCGCTCCGTAACCTTCCTGCGTGCTTTCATGTCCGCCGGCCAGCGCCGCTTCTTGGAAACTATGCAAAATAGTTGAAAGTTTGTTTAGCGTTACCCAGGCGGCGCTCCTACACCTTCTTTTTCACCATGCCTGTCTGGGGTCTGTCGCTGATAAAACCGCCTTTGCCTCGGAGCAAAATGACTTGCGCTGCCGCAGGCTAATGCCGGCTTTGCGCGCTTATCCACTTGGATCACGGGCCCCGAAATTTTCTGGGTGGGGCATCCCCCCTCTGTCCCCTCCGCATTTCGGTCTTGTTTTGTCCCCGCGGTTCGCAATCCACATCGGTGCGAACTTTTGAAATTGAGAACTATACTGTAGAAGCACCCGGACGGCGTGGCGGGACCCTCAGATGCTTATCCTTTTGTTTTCTATAACTTTCTTAAATTTACAAGCACGTGATATATTTGGAAAGTAATGGGAGAAGTGAGCGCCTGAACAAAAAATGTGCACGCAATTTTTTCTTCCCTAAATCGTCCAGAGAGAAAAAAAACATGAGTAAAATAATTGCTGCAACATCCGAAAATATCATTTTTCTGTTCGTATTTGTCTACACGAAAATTAATGTTCTCACACTATTTCAGTTTCGCGTCCGTCAGTTGTCTTGAGCGAGCGACACGTATGAAGCGAGCGACACTTTGAACGAGATCTCCGGTGCGCCCCGGAACTATCACCCCGTCGCGGCTAAGATGTGAGCGAAACAGCTCTTGTAACCCAACAGGCAAGCTGACAGACAACGTCGTAGAAGTGGGTGCAGCGTTCGAGACTCGCGAGCAGTGACGTAATGCGAGATGTCCGCCGGCGCGCGCCACATAGCGGATGAGTGCCTGAAGTAAGCGTCCCTACCCTTCCTATTGAAACACGCGCGACGAGTTAGGCAATGTTTATACAGGCGGCGTTGGCTAGGCCAAGAAGTGCGAGGGAAAGTGGCGAGGAGGCAAGGAGCCGACGAGCACGTGTGGGGAGTGCGCGTCGTGGCGCAGATGTTCGGGTGCGCAGATTGTCTAGTGATGTTCTAATCAAGAGAGACGGCGTCGCTCGGTGGACTCACTGTCCGATCTACACATAACATAAGCGGACCTAAGTTACAGCTAGCGAAGACCACCAGCTCCACCGTTTCCGCAGTCTTCGCATGCGAATTGCAAAGGTTGCGTTTTTTTCTTTCATTCCAAGCATTTCAGGATTATAGGCACTTTCCCTCAATTTCAGCATTTAACAAAGTCTGAAGCACCCTACCTTTTAAGAAAAAATTGGTTCAAAATCAAAGTCCCCCTCACAACTTTGAGCACCGTGGGTCAAAAAAAGGCAAGGGGGCGCTTGTGACCTATAATATCGCAAATGCGGTTTTGTGGAGGCGCGTTTGGGAAAACGGGCGACGTCGTTATGGGCGCCCACACTAGCTGAGATAGAGCGGCCGGGCAGAGCAAAAAACAAGTAGATAAAATACGCGGTTTAGTCAGAAATACGCGGCATTTAGGGCTAGTTGGTTTACTATTCCTAAACTATAAGAGAGTGAAAAGTAAAAGGACACAAGCAGACGCGTCCGCCCCCACCATAGTTTCATTTTACTCTGACAGTCTTAGTTCCAGTGTCTACATATTGTAAGACTTCAGTAGGTCCAGTTCTATTGCAGAAGTTTTTCGACGAGGAAGGTTAAGAGAGAGAGAGAGAGAGAGAGAGAGAGAATAAATTAAATGGCAACTGCGATGTTAGCCAAGCCGCTGCTCTAGCTTGCTACGGAAGACGATCGGAAGAAAGAATAAATATATTAAAACTGAAAGGATGTTGATGCTCACAAAATTCTCAGTCACATACAGAAAAACATTTTTCACAAAACTTTGTACTGTTCTGTATTCCGAAGAAACAGCAAAAGAGCTTTTGTTGCACGTGCAGCCTGACTAAGACTTCACCAAGGACCCAAAAGAGCACTCAACTTAATTCCTGCGTCAAGCGGCCGGCACAAGGATAGGAAGGTTCAGATCAGTACGCAACCTCCTTCTGTACTTCGTACGGAAGTACACACTTTTAGGGGCAAAGCCCCTTAGGGGCTCGGGCTATCGGCGTCTCCTGCCGTCGTCGTCGCCGTCGCCTCATGTAGTCACGGTACTAAAACACCGGGATACTCCTTTTCCAACGCCTCGCGCTAGAACGATTCGTGCTTCAAAGCCACGAGACTTTTTCAGCGGTATACCTCTACCCTCCCAAGGATTGATTGATTGATTGATTGATTGATTGATTGATTGATTGATTGATTGATTGATTGATTGATTGATTGATTGATTGATTGATTGATTGATTGATTGATTGATTGTAGGGTTTAACGCGCCGACGCAACGCAGGCGATGAGGCGCGCCGTAGTGGGGGCTCCGGATTAATTTCGACCACCCGGGCATCTTTAACGTGCGCCGAAATCTCGTACACACGAGCGTTTTTGCTTTTCGCCTCCATCAGAAAAGCAGCCGCCGCGGCCAGGAATCGAACCCGCGTCCTCGTGCTCAGCAGCACAACGCCTTAGCCACTGAGCCACTGCGGTGGGTCCCCCAAAGGTTTCAACTCCATGGACGAAAATTCCAAGGCACTATGGCAGAACGCACTTATACACTGCATGCTTCACCCCTCCCCAGGTTTCACGTTAGTGGAGATGACCCGGGATTTCTAAAACTGTAAAGAACATCGATATTTATTTATTTATTGAAGTGAGGCTTTCAGCCTCAGTCCGTCCGATGACGTCCCGCGAAAACCCCAACCGCTCCAACGATTTCTGACGATGAAGATGAAGATGAAAAAGAAGTGCGCCGAAGCTTGGCGACAGCGCCGTTAGGCCCCCTCCGCTGAAGATTGATGCACAGCAGAGGGAGGAAGTGACGCAGGCGTGCGACAGCGAGACGTATATAGGCCCAACGTCGCGATGTTCTGGGGTGAACGTCTACAGCCATTAGCCACAGCTCGACGTACGATGAGAATGACGTTGCCCTCCACGCCGTAAGGATAGTAGACGCAGGACAGGCCTGACGTCGCAGTTTGAGGTTTAACATCTTGAACAGGCACCCATCCAAAAAAAAAAAAAATATGGTCATTTTACGCCAAGCAGCAGGTACCGATTCACGCCGTAGACTCCAATCCCAAACGTTACGCCTACAACATACATCCCTGAGAGCTACTGCGGTGATTTTATGAAAGTGGTGCGCGTACCTACAGAGTAGCGGCCAACCAAGGCATCCATCACGAGAAGGCTTCGCGTTCAACCTCGTCGTCGTAAGACCGAGGAATGCGTTGTTATTTTATTTATTTATTTATTTATTTATTTATTTATTTATTTATTTATTTATTTATTGAAACGGTGGAATGGGCCACTGAAGCGCAAGTCAGCGTACAGCCTGACTCAAAAGGCGAGCTTTTCTCTACAACGCTTGCCCTATACGCCAGCCTGACGTTTTGGGTCGCGTTAGCATATGTCACCGCGCGGGTCATATTTCCCAGTCAAATCGAATGTCGGACCTCGTTGCTCTGCCCGTCCCTTTCACTCACATCGGCGCAGTACGATTTGTCTTCTAGCTGCATTCGGGCTAAGCCTAGCCTCTTTTTTCTGGGTCAGAGGTAACCGCAAAACCGCAGCAGAGTCCCTCGCGGGTCCAAGTGCGCATATTGGGACCATTTTTCCAAATTGCACGGACGGCGAGAATGTCATTTTAGGAGTGGATTTGATTCGACAGCGACTGCTCTACATTCATTGCCGTCCCTTGGTCCGAATTTTTTTTTTGTCTTTTTTTTCCTCTTGTTCGCTGCTGGCCAAGAGGAGATGTAATGAAAATCTTCAGGTGAAATGTCACCTTGGGGGCATACTTTGCTCGCTCTGCAAATGTGATAGTAATTGGGACGGGCTGCGGTTCGTTAACGCTGGTCTCCAAGGCTACGAGGGATTTCTCTCTCTCTCTCTCTCTCGCTCTCTCTCTCTCTTCTCTCTCTCTTGCTCTTTCTCTGTCGTCGTAGAATTTAACGAGGCTGAGGTCTCGACTCCTAACCTCCCGTCACATACCGGCCAATGCGGCTGTATTAAAAAAAAAAGCAGTAGATTTCAATTTCGTCATATCGCGAAGGAGGGAAATTCAGACGCGAGTACGGTACGATGAGTGCGAACATTCATTTCACGCTTGACTTGGCTTGAGTTGGCCGAGCAGAAATAAAAAAAAAACAGCAAGAGCACTAGGAAGCCCAAAAATGAAGCGCATAAAATATGCGTTGGAGGTCGGTATAACGAAGGCAGCGTCAATACACAGTCCAGCTCTCTCATCTTTTTTTTTTTTTTTTTTGTCTTTTCGGAGTTTGGAGAAAATAAATGTTGATTTAGTTGCGAAAGAAACAACATCGGTACTTCTCCTTTAAGTTTGATGAGCGACGAGAGGAAAAGAGAAACAAAATGGCTCAGTACTACAACGTCCAATAACTGCGAGGTATAATATACGTCTATTAGCAGTCTTCCTTCCACTATTCTTCTCGTCTTTCCCCGCGCTAATGACACTCGTAATTCCCGAGGCTAAGAACGACGCGAAATAATGTAGTACCAAGGCGCGTGGGTGCTATTACAGACAAAGAAGGAACGATATGCGACGAGACAACACAATATGCACAGAAAAGAAATGCAAACCCCGCAAGCACCCACGCGTTTTCTTACAATAATATGCGAAGCGAAAAAAATGTAAAATTCAGTGTTCCGTCGTTATAAAAGGCGAACACTTTCCATATTTTCGTGCTCTACCTCAGGGCGTGTTATAGACCTTCTGCGCGTTAACTGGCGGCGACGTGAAGCTGCTCTTAGTGCCTTCAAATCCGGACGATGTGCTCTTAAGTATAAGTGTAGTGCTTTGGTCGAGGTCGCATACGCGTTGAAATATAGAAGTGGAAACTTGGCTAGTTGCTATTATTGCATCTGGAACATCTTAATGGTAGCGCACTTACATACGGACACTAAGAAAAGAGACGGCAAAATACAGCGCTGACTCACAAACGATCTTCTATTAGAACAGGCACGCATTTGAATAATACAACCTAAAGCCATGTGACCACGCATCATACATGCGTCACAATCCATCGTGTTATTTTCAAAATGTGACAGACACAAACAAAGCGTGTGGATGAAGGCGCCTGTTTTATATTTACGCTAGAGAGCTGTCATGTGTGGTCTGATGGGTTTAGGTTGCAGTATTTAAATGTGTGTCTGTTCCCACAAAAATTCAGTTGTGAGTCAGCGCTGTGTTTTGTCGTCTATTCTTGGTGTCCGTGTGAAAGTGCACCGCTATCATCAAAATGTTCCAAATTGAAATAGAGAGAAGTAACTGTTACGAATTTTCACGATTTGGAGCATTGTAGTTTTATTGCACTTGGTTTCGGTCGAGACGGAATTAGGAATTCTAATTACTTTACGTAGCATCCATGGTTACGATTGCCAAAATATCTTAAGACTCCGTAGCGTGCGCGCACACACAGACACAAACATGTATGTATATATCTATATATGTATAGCGAATCAGAATAGGAAATGAGGGGCTCGTTGAAAATAAGACAGAAATAAGGGTTGGCAGTCAAGCAAACCTCGGAAAGCAAAGGGGAGGATATGGTAGGTCATAGAAGCAGATAAAGAATTTAGAAAGAAAGAAAGTGGAGAGAAAATGCCCGCCAGGTGGGAACCGAACCCACGACCTCCAGAATACCGGTCTGGTGCGATAACCACTACGATACCGGCGGGGCTATTTTTCCCCTCCACTTTCTGGGGTATATATGTCAATGTAATTTTTTCCTGTGTTTGGGGGTGGTAGCCAGCGCCACTCCGACTTCTCGGGGTGAAGGGGACCTTCTTTTTAACCCCCGGGCCGTGACTCGAGTGTCTACGACATGTCGAGAGTGGTCGACCAGCGTTGAACCCTCTTAAGCTCCCTATGGCACCAAGACTGCCAGAACAGAGGCCCTCGCTATGCATGTAGCGAATCAGAATAGGAAATGAGGGGCTCGTTGAAAATAAGACAGAAATAAGGGTTGGCAGTCAAGAAAACCTCGGAAAGCAAAGGGGAGGATATGGTAGGTCATAGAAACAGATAAAAAATTTAGAAAGAAAGAAAGTGGAGAAAAAATGCCCGCCAGGTGGGAACCGAATCCACGACCTCCAGAATACCGGTCTGGTGCAATAACCACTACGCTACCGGCGGGGCTATGTTTCCCCTCCACTTTCTTTGGTATTTATGTCAATGTAATTTTTTCCTGTGTTTGGGGGTGGTAGCCAGCGCCACTCCGACTTCTCGGGGTGATACCCCAGAAAGTGGAGGGGAAAAATAGCCCCGCCGATAGCGTAGTGGTTATCGCACCAGACCGGTATTCTGGAGGTCGTGGGTTCGGTTCCCACCTGGCGGGCATTTTTTCTCCACCTTCTTTCTTTCTAAATTCTTTATCTGTTTCAATGACCTACCACAACCTCCCCTTTGCTTTCCGAGGTTTTCTTGGCTGCCAACCCTTATTTCTGTCTATATATATATATTGTCACGAGAAGACGATGAGGAGGGCAACGCAGCGTGGATCTGTAATCCCAGCCTACGACGACGAAGAAGATCTGTGGGTGCGCGCTGCCTGCGCGGGCTCTGGCTTGGCCGCCATGTAAATAAGCTGTAAATAGATCGTTCGACTGTCTCATCGTTCATGTCGTCTGTCCTGCCGCCACGTTACATTTTGGTGGAGAGTGCGGGTCCCTCCCCGTCCTGGCCCCAGCTGCGCACCTCATCGGCCTCGTCGGAATCATCGAGGGGGCGTAACCCGCGTCGGCAGCCCCAGCCCCGCCGCTACCAGCACTCGACGACGTTCCCCCCGCCCCGTATCCCCAGCCCGTGACGAGCCGATGCAGCACCGCCAAGACCCGATGACGTGACCAGACGACGACGACGTGACCCCAGCCCAGTATTCCGACGTGGTTCCGGATACCTTCGACGTTTCGTCGGTGCCTTGACGAGGCCGTGTCGCGGGACCAGGCATCGCCCACAGCATCATCATCCTATGTGGCGGCAAGGGCTTCATTTCACATTGTCATCTCATCTTTCGTCCTCATCACATCGCGTGCCATGGCGGCGTCGACCGGGACGGTCGCTTTCAACCGGGGGCCATGTCACGAGAAGACGATGAGGAGGGCAACGCAGCGTGGATCTGTAATCCCAGCCTACGACGACGAAGATCTGTGGGTCCGCGCTGCTTGCGCGGGCTCTGGCTTGGCCGCCATGTAAATAAGCTGTAAATAGATCGTTCGACTGTCTCATCGTTCATATATATATATATATATATATATATATATATATATATATATATATATATATATATATATATATATATATATATATATATATATATATAAGACAGAAAATAAGGGTTGGCAGTCAAGAAAACCTTGGAAAGCAAAGGGGAAGTTGTAGTGGGTCATAGAAAGAGATGAAGAATTTTTTGAGTCGGAAAGAAAGTGGGGAATATATATATTGTAGTGCGAAAGACGAGCAAGTGGCGCGCAGCCACCATGCGAGCACTAACGAACAACGGATAAGCTACGTGGCCACAACAACAGTCAGCATTGTCCCTGTGATTGGCGTACGCCCGCTCAAGGGGATTGACCACCCGGATTGTACAGATGACGGCGAGGCAACAGGGTGAGCCATCGTCGGCGTCGCATCGTCGTCGGCGTGAAGTTCGTGGAGTGCTCGAGACATGCTGCCGGCTGGACCACCGATTCGTTTGCCACTTCTGAGTGCCCCTCCTTCCTTCCGTTGTCAAGGCAATAAACCCGCATTAGATTTTGGTGGAGTGTGCGGATTCCATCCTCGTCCTGCTTCTCAGCTTCACCCCGTGTACCCGCAAGGCTGGAGCTCCGGAGTTGCACCCTGCCCTCTACCGCTGAGTCAGCCATGACTACTGACGCCCGAAACACGACATCGCCTTCCCCATCGGCTGTCATCTGCTCCGGCGTGATCCGTGAGCGTGACCCGGCGATGTTCACTGGCGCAGACGACCAGGACGTCGAAGATTGGCTTTCGTCTTATGAGAGGGTGAGCGCGCACAATAAGTGGGACGATTCCACGAAGCTGAATAACGTGAGTTCCTCCTTGAAGAGGCTTGCCGAAAAATGGTATCTCAACCACCCAGCTGATCGCGAAATCTGGGCCGCATTCAAAACGAACTTTTCGGCGGTATTTGACCGGAAAGCGGTTCGCAAGCTTCGCGCGGAGCAGTGTTTGAGAGAGAGCTCAACAAGCCGGTGAGAACTTTACCAGCTACATCAAGGATGTGGTCGACCTTTGCAGGCGCGTGGACCCTTCCATGCCTGAGCAAGACACCATCAAACATATACTCAAAGGAATAGATGAGGACGCGTTCCAGATGCTGCTGGGGAAAAACCCTCAGAGCGTCCGAGACATCATAAGCTTGTTGCAAAGTTATGACGAGTTGCGCAGGCAGCGTCGCTTCACTCGTCGCCGCCCTTTGGAGCGTGAGGAGCCGCTCTGTGAGCTGGCAGTTGCCGAAAATCCGTCGCTACTGAACCGCATCAAGGAGCTTGTTCGCTAAGAGGTGGCGCGGCAGATCTCTCTCCTGCCTTGTACATCCCTGCCATCGTCGCCGGTACCAGATCCTTGCTTGTCGTCGCCGCTCCGTCGAATTATTAGGGAAGAAGTCGCTGAAGTCCTACCGACCACGCCAGCTGCTCCCCAACCGTTGCCTGTAGCGGCGCCGCTATACGCTGAAGTTGCGGTACATCAAGCTCCGCCTACCGCTTACGTGCCTTTACGCCGCCCGCAGCCGCCGCCTTATATTCCTCCGGCTTCCTCAGCCCCGCCCCACAGCAACCCATGGTGCACGCCCGATAACCGGCCGATATGCTATTTCTGTGGGGTTCCTGGTCACGTAGCGCGCTATTGCCGCCGTCGAGTTACGCCTCCCGGAGACGCTTACCGAAGGCCAGTCTTTGCTTCTAACGTGTACACTTCTCCGCGTTCATCCAACAATGCCCCTGCCGAGCCGCCATATCTCTCGCCTCCTCGCGAAGCTCCCGATACGCGTCGGTCGTTCTCCCCGCGTCGCCGTTCCATTTCGCCGCTGCGCCGTCGTCCGAATGCCCAGGAGGAAAACTGATCGCCGCAGTTCCGGAGGCAAGAACTGCGGCACCGTCGAAATACCAAAGCCCTGGCCTGTCTGTTACGAACGCGATTGAAGTCGTTATTGATGGACTCACCACATACGCCCTTGTAGGCACAGGAGCAGCCATCTCTGTTATAGCCGCTAAACTTTGCCGCAAATTACGAAAAGTGACGACCCCAATATCCGGTTTTCGTCTCCGCACAGCTACGGCGCATAACGTCGAGCCTTCAACCGTCTGCACCAGCCGTGTCTTTGTACAAAACGCGATGTATGTAATTGAGTTCGTCGTTCTTTCCTCATGCTCCAATGACATCATCTTGGGGTGGGACTTCCTGTCGCGTCACCACGCTGTTATTGACTGTGCCCGCACCGAGGTCGCCTTATTTCCGATGTGTGATACTGCAATGCACAAGGTAACCACTACTTTTAAGCTGTGCGCCGCCGAAGACTCCACAATCCCTCCAACCTCTGCCGTTATCGTACCAGTAATCTGTGATATGGTGCCTGCCGCAACTGTTGTGTTTACCCCCTCTAATCTGTTTATGCGCCGCCAGGCCGCCCCTCTCCCCTACGCTGTTCTTGAAATCGAAAATGGCGCTAGCATGATCTCCATCTGCAATACCTCCTCTTCACCCTTAACCGTGCATCGTGGCTAGTCCCTTGGACGCGTCGAAGCTATTGACACTCACCTCATAAACGACTTCCCGGATGCCTCCCACGTTCTGTCGCTCAGCTCGCTAAGCCCGCCTCTTCCCCGTGCATCTGATTCGGCCGCTTTCGTTCCCTCCGTAGACGGCAACCTCGACCCTGTCCAGCGCAACCAGCTGCTCACTCTTCTTCACCGTTTCCGATCCACCTTCGATTGCCAGCACACTTCCTTGGGCCGCACGCAGACAGTCACACATCGCATTGACACTGGCTCTCATCCACCTTTGAGGCAGCGGCCATACCGCGTATCTGCCAAAGAGCGTTCCTTGATCGAAACGCACGTTGATGAAATGCTTCAGCGTGGTGTCATTCGGCCTTCTAACAGCCCGTGGGCTTCACCGGTCGTTCTTGTTGGCAAGAAAGATGGGTCTGTTCGTTTTTGTGTCGATTATCGACGATTGAACAAGATCACCCGGAAAGACGTTTACCCGTTGCCACGCATCGACGACGCCTTAGATTATCTGCAAGGCGCCGAGTCCTTCTCTTCCTTAGACCTCCGCTCGGGTTACTGGCAGGTGCCGATGGCAGACGGCGACCGCCCCAAGACCGCGTTCGTGACCCCCGACGGGTTTTACGATTTCAACGTGATGCTGTTCGGGTAATATAATGCGCCTGCCACTTGTGAGCGCATGATGGACGACATTCTGCGTGGCCTCAAGTGGAAAACTTGTTTGTGCTACTTGGATGACATCGTTGTATTTGCGCCTGATTTTGACACCCATCTCCGTCACCTGGAACAAGTTCTGCAGTGCCTTACCGGCGCTGGGCTACAGCTGAATGTTAAGAAGTGTCATTTTGCTGCCCGCAAACTGACAATTTTGGGCCATGTTGTTTCAAAGGACGGCGTTCTTCCTGACCCTGCTAAACTCCAAGCTGTTGCCGACTTCCCGAAACCGACTACCCTGAAAGCCCTGCGCAGTTTCGTCGGACTCTGTTCCTACTTCCGACGCTTCGTGCCCCACTTTGAGCCCGTCATTGCGCCTCCAACGAAGTTGCTCAGCGGACGTCACGACTTGTTAACCGGGTCCCCTGCTTGCGACGAAGCCTTTGAGGGGCACTCAGAACTGGCAAACGGATCGGTGGTCCAGCCGACAGAATGTCTCGAGCACTCCACGAGCTTCACGCCAACGACGATGCGGCTGCGGTGGCTCACCCTGTTGCCTCGTCGTCATCTGTACAATCCGGGTGGTCAATCCCCTTGAGCGGGCGTACGCCAATCACAGGGACAATGCTGACTGTTGTTGTGGCCGCGTAGCTTATCCGTTGTTCGTTAGTGCTCGCATGGTGGCTGCGCGCCACTTGCTCGTCTTTCGCACTACAATATCTCTCTCTCTCTCTCTCTCTCTCTCTCTCTCTCTCTCTATATATATATATATATATATATATATATATATATATATATATATATTGCAAAACAGAGACGTACGGGACGAGGGATTCCGTAAGGATACATATCAAAGGCTTGCCGTTCTGACAGTGTTTTCGTAGTGCCGAGTGAGGTATCATTGCCATTTTTGTGATACAAGGATAAATAAGTGAAAATAACAGGCGTTAAAAAATCATCCGCCGAGAAAAAATCCGAAAGATTCGAACCTACAACCTCCACATAACGTGTGCGGATGCACTACCAATTGTGCTGTTCCGTGACGTCTCGCTACTCGACTTTAGAGCGGGGTTTATATTTAGGACTACTCAGAGGCTCGTAAACTAGCGCCGCGTTGTGGGTTCGTCTCCTAACTTCTGGAAAAACGGAGTATTTTTTCTCTATTGTTATTTTCACTTATTTATCCCTTTATCACCAAAATGGCAATGATGTAGATTCTTGCGTCCCGATAGACGCAGGCAAAATTGCGTGTACGGTGTTGCATCGAGCTATTAGGCGCGGCACTTAAAACTGAGAGGCGAGACAGCAGGTCAGGTCTCAGCAAAAAATGGCTGACGGAATCAAACACGGGGGCCCCGGGGCACGCGTTTATCTCGTCGTTTTCGGGTTTACCTGGCTGACCAGCGAACACAGCACGTAATCATCACTTGGAGATTGGAGATTCTACCACAGTGGCTGGCACATACCTTAAACAGGGGATTGCCCTGCTCTACACAATATCCACGCTACAATTTATATATAGTAGTATATATATATATATATATATATTTATATATATATATATATATATATATATATGTAAAGCTCTGTGAAGTAACACGTTTTCGGCTGCTTCTTGTTTGCCGGCTTTCCTTTCCTTTCTGTATACACACAGCTCTATACAAAGAACCCGGCCCCCCGGCTGGTGTTTCCCGTTATTTGCAGAGCTCTCCAAATCCCAACCATCGGTACACTTTTAGCTGTGTTGAACCACTGCAACGGACTCGATCGCCACAAGTAGGTCTGCCTTCTTCTTCCTTTCTGAACCGACACGACTGATGTCGAGTGGTTGTTCGAGCCCCTCGGTGCAATATAGGCCGCCAAACATTCGTCTCGCTCGACCCGAGGTTGCATTTGCTGGTGTTACATGTGTCCCTTTCACCCGGGCCCTGGGGTCCTTTATATGGCATTTATATGGTTCTTTATATTATAATTCTTTATATACTTATTTATGTGTATACGTCTTTATATATATATAGAAGTATGCGAACACCGTATACTTGTGAACTGGGCGAAACGGAACGAAACTGGGTTGCCCGTAGATGTTTTTTTCTTTTAACTGAATGAGAAGCGCCAACCAATGCTGAGGGGAGTTTTTATACGGGAACATGAGCTCTGCCGTAATATCGTATCAGTGGTAACCCAATTTGCGTCGAAGCAGCCGCACTTCCTTATTTTAAGGCGCCTCGAAGACGGAGTACAGACTTGTTTAATTTGAAAGTACTAACCAGTGGTAACTCACTCATCTTCATCGCATACACGAATTATCTTAGTCACCCGAATGAAAAAAAAGAAAGCTGCAACATTAAAAAATTGGAGATTTAGCATCGCCGCGCTCTGGTGGCATTTGCTATGTTGGATTTTTGCTCTTTTGGGCATTTTCTAAGTTGAACTGTAAGGACGGTAGCGCGATGTCTACGTCACAGAAAAATACCGCACACGATTGGTGGGTTAGGAGCATGACGTCATAGTGTGCCGCACAGGTGGCCGCCGGCATTGCGCAACGCCAGGTCCCCGGGGAGAGAGACGCCGCGTGTGGCGAGGAATGTACACGAGTCGGGAAAGAGGCGGCGCAGGTGGAGAGGGGTGTACAGTGGGGTGGTAACCATACTCCCTCCCAGATGTCCATGCTTCAATCTGCGACCCACAATGTGGGAAAGCTAGCTTACGAAGAGCGAGCCTACACTACATATCTTAAAGCCGGCATCACCTGTAAACACTGTTGTAGTGGTGGGAGGACAGGGGTACTATAAGGCGTCTTATACAAAAATATGAAGACCCTGGCACTTGTTTTTACTTTTATGAGTATTTTATTCTCTGAAAATTGCGCTGAAAGAGACCCATAGACATATTCGCTGTAAAACTTTCGAAATTCGCGCTGCGCGACGTCAGTAGTGACGCAATAAGAGAAGAAATAAAAATAAATAAAGCATAATTTGATGGCGTGTTCCCTGCACGTTAGCATTGAAGTGCTATGATCGAGCGGAACTAGAGTCCCAACTACAGTAACCCTGTCATGTTCCCAGGCAGTGGCTTTGGGCGGGGACCACCCATCGCACAAACAAGAATCTGTGACGTCATAGAAAAATCGTCGGAAAGTGTCTGCGGATTCACCACAGCTCCGTCTGTTTTCTTAACATCTAGATTACTTGCTTGAAGATTGCGATAAAATAGGTACCATTGTTATCAGGACAACACACTTTTTAAATGAAATAATCTTCCATTTTGTCTTCGTGGTTCCTTCAAGTGCTGCTGTGGCGCCGCTGCTTTGTCTGTTTTCGTCCCTATATTGAATATTTGTTCGAAGTTTGCGATAAGATTGGAATCATTTATATTGGAATAAAGCAGTTTTAGATGCGGCGGCATCTCATTCACTCGCCTTGTCCCTCCATACGGCGTTGTCGTTGTCCGTCCACACCCCTCCCCATTCTCCTCGCCGCGCGAGCTGCGCTCCGCCGCTCACCCCCTCTCCTCTCCGATAGCGAACACTCTCTCGCGAGGGGCATTGGATTGGATTCAATTGGATTGGATTGGCTTGGCTTGGCTTGGTTTGGCTTGGATTGGATTGGATTGGATTGGATTGGATTAAAGTGGATTGTGTTGGGTTGTGTTGCGTCATAGCCGCGGCAGGGGGTTCACGGCACGTTTCACGCGATGGGAGAATCAACCTAACGGAAACAACAACGGAACCCCCTATGCGTCGCATCTACACAGGGGTTCCCGCGAGGGGAGGTGGGAGTAATTTTTAATTAACTAAACTTTTTTTTCATGGCCTTTTAGCTGCCCCCCCCCCCTTTATAGACCCCTGTCACGGGCATTGGCGCACGCATAGCCCGATGCATCTGCTCGAGGAGACGATTTTGAAAAAAATTCTAATAAATGGCTTGCCAGTAAGTCTCCAAAACATCTCGTGCAAGGCGATTGAAGCAAATCTGGAAAACACGTCTTGCCAGCGCCGTTGTAATAATTTTCCGCGCAGGGTGCTAAATATTTTTTCCTCAGCAAGACACCATGAGAATATTTACGAATAAACTTTTTGAGAGTTCTCGCGGTGGACACTTACAAGACTTCTTACTCAGAAACAGACTTGTAGCTTTCTGTATCTGTTTCAAGACGGCTTGTGTTTCGGGAGAATAGATGCTTGGTTTCAGTGTTTTTTTTTTTTTTTTATGCCCATGCACTGAATCTTTAATACCACTGTCACACGGCAAATCTATAGACATTTAGAGCGAATGGCGTTAGCTGTGAACGCCATTAGTTTGGCGCTACACAGAAATCATAAATGACATTTACGCGAGCGGCACTCGGTGATTTAACGAGTTCGGGGAACACATTCGCTGTAGCTTCCGCACTCAATGAGTAGCGTCGGCAGCAGTGGTCCGTCATTAAACAATAATTTTTTATGAAAAACTGTAGAGCACTTTGTCTGAAACATACCGGTAAATCATAATTTCCCCTCCCACCAGCCGCGGTGGCTCAGTGGCTAAGGCGTTGCGCTGCTGAGCACGAGGTCGCGGGTTCGATTCCCGGCCGCGGCGGTCGCTTTTCTGATGGAGGCGAAAAGCAAAAACGCCCGTGTGTACGAGATTTCGGCGCACGTTAAAGATCCCCAGGTGGTCAAAATTAATCCGGAGCCCTCCACTACGGCGCGCCTCATCGCCTGCGTTGCGTCGGCGCGTTAAACCCTACAAATCAATCAATCAATCAATCAATAATTTCCCCTCCCTGTTGTTTTATATAAAGCAAGAAAGTAAACAACGCCTTTGCAAACCTCCACCATGGTTGCGGCTGTCCACACACAAGTTTGTTACGTACTTGTCTCGCCTTGTGGTGTGAATGTCACCCAAAAAGAGAAGTATGATTTATTAGGGAGGTTAGCTCTAACCAAAACAGCGGCTGGCTACTTCAAACATTGGAGTCATAAAAATGTGTAGTGACTGCCTTAATAAACCACAAGGTAGCACAAATCACATTCATTAGAACTGGCAACCTTTCATTGATGCCACGTGCGCTGAGCGAGAAATATGCTATGTACAAGTATATACACCCACACACAGCATCAGTGCCATAATTTGTACGCACCTACAAGCACGGGAACCTCATCCCACCAACGTATATGCATATATAAAAGAGATCTACTTTTTTGTATTTAAAAAGCAAATAAATTTTGTTTCGAATACGTAAAACGTTTAAAAAGACTACAGACACATTTATATTATTGTCCTGCAATTCTGCGTTTCCCAATCACCCCTGCTATCATTACCGAAAGGAAATTTACTTTGCCGTGTAGACCCGCACGGCCAAACCGAATGACATTTATAGCTAATGCCATTCGCTTTGAGCGACATTAGATTTGCCGAGTGACAGGGGCATTACTTTTTTAATCTTGAATTCGTAAGTACCACATAAGTATAGCCTGTATTCAATAGCGAGGCACGCATGCAGGCAATCATGTGAGTGCGCCGTCACTGGTTACGTAGGGTTCCGCGGGATGGCGGTACTTGTCCGTGCTAAGCATATGATGCGTGTTCGACGTTCCAAACTCTACCCCACCGAACGCTAACTAATGCCTTCACTCCAATGTGAGTGGGATTATAAAATGCCTATTGACACCCCCTCTGAGAATCGAGTTGAAACGGTGCAGACGACGCACGCCTGTATTATTTTTTTCTTCGGCGTGCGGCCGCAGTGGCACAAGCCGCGCCATGTGCGTGGCGCTTCGACCATGTCCGTGGCCATTTTAGTGTTGCCAAGCGAAGCATTGACAGCTAACCTTTTCAATGAATATCACCTATAGCAGGCAGACCCGATAAATGCCTAAAAGAAGCTTTCAGTAAACGGAAATAACTTTTTCGCACCGAACTTCGCACGTACAATCGCCTGCAGGAACCCCAAGAGTGCAGTTACCCACGCACATTTCTGACAGGTAACAGGCGTTGCTTTGTCGCTTCGCTGACGTGAAGCGCGGATACACACACGCACACAAAAAGTACGAGTGGAATATTTTCGCAGACGTCGCGAAGGTGACGCAAAACAGATTCTACCTGCGCAGTTTTAGAAAAAAAGGAAAGAAACATTTCTGAGAAATGCCACATCCGTTATTCCGACCTCAGTGGGTTTTGCGAAGGCCCGGGGGACACTTGCAAAACGGGCACTTGGAATAAGACCGAACAAAAAGTATATATATATATATATATATATATATATATATATATATATATATATATATATATATATATATATATATATATATATATATATATATATATATATATATATAAACTGTATATGTGTCACGGCATTAGAAAGAAAGTGGGTGCTGTTGTAAAATGTATGTAGGACATTAAAATTCGACCTTAGCCTTTCGGGGGCGTGAATGGGATGCCGTTTATCGCATTCGTATATAGGGAAACGCCTTTCTTTTTTCCGTTGTTGTAGTTACCCCTGTCCTGGCCCATTTACGCAATAAATTCGTGACATTAAAAAAAGACACGTGACGCTAGGGATTTCCAAATAGCATTCCAGCCGGCTAGGTGCATATGTCAGGTGGTTACGCAAGCTCTTTCTGCTAATGCCTCCTTCCCCAGCGATTGCTACAACGTAAAAGCACTCTACTAGTTTTACCTCAGGGCTCCGAGAACAGATTATACAATTTTGTTTCCTCTTTCCTGTTCTCGTTTTGGAATTTTGTGCCGTGTTTCACGGCAGTGCTGGGAATTTTCTTTCGTCAGTCGAGCGTCGCGCTGAAGCCGGGATAATGGGGTCCGCTGCCCTTTGAAGTAGCCATGAAGACAAAATGCAACTTTGTTCAGTTTGAAAGAACTGGCCTGTTTAACTCGCCCAACTCTATTCGAGCTACAAAAGGCGTTCTAAGCAAAAAAAGAGATGAGTTGAAAAACTTTTAAATTTTGCGCCATAGGACATAATTGTAGCGCAATGAAAATACTCAAAACGCAGTAATCAGTCGGACTCTTGGAGTTAGTCTCGGAATCACCGCGGACTCACCGATAAGAGGTTTGGAACTCGATTTACCCATGTATTCCTAAGGCTTCGGGGAATCCTCGGACTATCCCCGGTACTATCGGCGGTGGGTCCGGGACTGTAAATCGAAGAGCTCCAGTGTGTTAACATCACGGTAGGACTCACGCGGTACTGTTGAAAGGAACTGGAGGCGCCATTGCAATTGCACAGCGAGTTTTTTTTTTTTTTTTTTTTTTTTGGCTGTGGCTTTGGTCGGCGGCTGCCAGTCACACAAGAAAGTCCCGTTGACGTCACAACGACCGCGTTGATGAGTCGCCACTGCTTCGTCTGCTTTCCTTAATATGTAGCTTCTTGAAGCAATGCCCATAAGTTAGGTTGGTTGACATCCGAAACCCAGAAGCAAATGTCATCAGTATAAAGGAGACGCATAATTTGTTTAGAGAGCTTGCATTAGTTCAATAATTGCTAGGTTGAAAAGCGTTGAACTTAGCACTCCACCCTGAGGAACACCACGTTGAATGAAGTTTTTTGATGCTGAGCCGTCCTCTGTCATGAGAGAAAAAACCTTCCGGACAACAAGCTTTCTATCTATCGGTAGACTGACATGATAGCTATTAGCACAAATACTTCTTTTGAGTGAACCAAACTTGTATTTTGCCGTCATTGCGTCTTTAAATATCCAAGGAAATGCAGCTTTACTGGAAGCCGCTCTCAATCGCCATCTCTTGACATAGCTGCGAACGGCAGCGTAACTGTACAATCATGACCCACCTCGGTGGATCAGTGGCTAATGCGTTGTGCTGCTGAGCACGAGGACGCAAGTTCGATTCCCGGCCGCGGCAGCCGCTTTTCTGATGGAGGCGGAAAGCAAAAACGCCCGTGTGCACGAGATTTCGGCGCACGTTAAAGATCCCCAGGTGGCACAATTAATCCGGAGCCCTCCACTATGGCGTGCCTCATCCCCTGCGTTGCGTCGGTGGGTTAAACCCTACAATCAATCAACTGTGCAATAGTGATGTTTGAAACTCAGATATCTTCAAGCCGCATGCAGTCGGGTTCTCGCATCAGTTCGCTTTGAAGGCGAAAAAGGAGGCCAATAAACACAGTAGGGTACATCTTGAACGCTTCCTTCTACAATCTGAGGTGACTCACGCGTGTTCAAAAAAGAGCGCCTATTTTTGAACTTCCCGTGCTCTTAAAGCGCAGTTAATGTATACGCTGGAGCGTGGTACATAGCCAGAAACTACTGCCACTGTTTCAACCGCGTACGGATACAGGCGGGACGAGGTATTGTTCGGAAGGGAACTGAACGAACTTGCCTATATGTTTGTTCTATTAGACGTCAAAACATCTCGGGCCATACATTGTCGGGTAGAAACTGGGTCCAACACGGAACCGAACAGCCACCACCTCTTGGGTGTCTGTACCAAAAACGGCAGTTGGTATCTGGCAGTGGGCTACTGTATTTAAAACGTAAATGATTGTTTGGCATTCGACGACAGTTTGTGATGGGTCTGACCGGGATGAACGTATAATACTGGGTGCCGTGTACGCTCTGTAGCCGTACAAACTGGGGCCGGTTCCCTGTGTTTCTTGTAGCAAAACCGCCAATGGTTTGGTATCCATGCTTTTGATGCGCTCATTTAGTTCGGGTGCCGCCGCGCGTTTTCCACGACAGTTCCATTGCAGTAGCAACAATTTATCGCTGTTGGACATGGTTGTTCTCCCCGCTATGTAACTTCGAGCTTTGCTCTGTTTCAATAGCAGTAACTTCTTTTGCCTTCAGATACGGCATAAGTTCCCGTAATATGGATCTCACCAGCGTAGGAAGGGAAACTGGGCTAAGCCAGCATGGCTCCAAGCGGAAAATTTGTCCGTAGGCATGCAGGCGGGCGTTAACGACGACTTCTCTACGGTCATCAGGATCACCATCATGACATGCACCTCGCTAGCGCGAAGAGTAAAATCATGCCTGCGATTGCTGGACACCGGGTTTTAGGCAAATGTCTATGTTGTTCTTTGCTCTCCTGTTGCGCCTTGTTTGATATATGAGCATGAATCAAAGGTTCAGAGCGGCTTCTATGGTGTTTTCATAGTGCTGTTTTCATAGCTTTCTAGGACTGACATCTCTCTTTATACCTCTCTCTCTTCTCTCCTCTCTCTCTCTCTCCTCTCTCTCCTCTCTCTCCTCCTCTCGCTCATCTCCTTGTCTCCATCGCTCCCCTCGTGCCCTCGACTCTCTCTCTCTCTCTCCTCCTCTCTCTCTCGCTCTCACTTCTCTCTTCCACTTTTATCCTGTCACTCTCCCCTTCGGGCCCCTTCAACATGGGATTGTATACAGGTGAGCTTCCTGCCGAGCTCAAAATATCCCCAGTGCTTTTCCTTTCCTTTTCCTCTCCCGCAAACCACAACCACCACCAACAACAACCTTTATTTTGGCTCATTCATCCCTACAACCAGTATGGACTGGAAAAGCCTTCCTGCCGGCATCGTTATTACCTACGGAACCACATATCTCGCTCTCAAAACAACAGAAAAAGCTCGAAGAAGGGCTTGCGTTCGGGCTAGTTGGTATTCCATAACGTTAGAACGTTATATGAACGTTAGAGAAAAAGCTCGGCTCAACATGATGCGCTAGTGTTCAAAACTGCGCTTGGCCTTCCCACTGCCACTGCGACCCAAAAACTACTCGCTTTGGGAGTTCACAACACGTGGGAAGAGCGGCAAGAAGCCCATCATTCAGCTCAACTATGGCGCCTGCAATTGACTCCCACAGGTCGACAAGTCCTTACAGCATTACGACACCGCCCTATAACCCCGAGGGAACAAAAAAAAAACAAACGCATCCCTCTAGCCCTGCGAGATTGCATCCGGGTGGCCCCAATTCCTTACAATATGCACGCCAACTTCTACACCGGGCTTCTCGTGCTCGAGCCCTTACTGCGCGATACGGGAACGACCCCACCGCCCTAAACACAGGTGCTACACCCTACACTGGGCGCGGCGACCCCGTAGCCTGTGCAGTTACGCATACTGGCCAATGCATCAATGCCGCCACTACTACCACAAGCTCAATCGATGTCGCTGAAGAAACAGCTATTGCCATGGCTGCCACTTCCCGCTCAGAACCAGCCACCATTCTCACCGACTCGCAGACAGCCTGCCGAAACTACCAGATTGGCCGCATTTAATTATTAGACCTACTCATCCTCAAATACTGCTCGACAACCACTGATATCCGCATCGTCTGGGCTCCTGGACAGGCCGCCATCCCTGGCAATGAAGCGGCTCATGCCGCGGCTCGCGATCTGATACAATGTGCCGATGGTGGCCAATGTCTACCCCCTCAAGATCACCCCCCCCCCCCACTAAGTGGCCTACACAGAGATTCTCGCCCATTACAGGCAAACTCGCCGCAGCCTCCCACCGCCACACTGACGCCTCTCCAGAGAGGAAGCTAAAACTTGGCGGCGGCTCCAGATGAATACCTACCCACATCCCACCCGCCTTCATTTCATCTTCCCCACTCAACAACCTTCCCTCTGCGCTTACTGTCCCCAGCCTGGCACACCACATCATATGGGAGTGCCAACGTACTCCAGACTTTCCCCCACTTCCCAACCCACCTTCGAGCAGTGGAGGGCTTCCCTAACCAGCCCAGACCCGGATACCTAGCTCAAACTGGTGACCCGAGCACGGACGTCCAGCCGAAGTCAAGGCATCCCCGGACTACGGACGCCTTCCACGGGGTGAGGCTCACACATCAGCCTCTGTTCGATAAATAAAAATAATTATTCCACTCCTCTCTCTCTCTCTCTCTCTCTCTCTCTCTCTCTCTCTCTCCATGAGTGAGGACGACGAAGGAATAGTCACCACGCATCCAGGTGGACTGCCATGACAGCATCTTATCGTCTAGTGAATACATCGTACTACCATCCCCCATGGTTCGTCTCTTCTTTGCCCTTTCGCCGTGTGACAATATGTATCGTATACACTGCCCTCACAACGCGAAGACCAAAATTACAAAGCCGCAAAAATAACCGCAGAAACACTGCTGAAAATTGCAAAGATGTACCAACCGTTACTATGACATGGACCTCTGCAAAACTATATACTTCGCAAAGTTACACTCACGCAATGGCTATAAAGAGAGAGCGAGACGATGAACTCTAGATAAGCCCAAACTGGTAACTAAATATACATCATCGAAAAAAAAAAAACAAAGCATTGCAGGACAATAAATAACAAAACATATTTGTCTACTCATACCCATACCTGGCCATAGAAAACAACAGAGCAGTCAAAAGGCCTAAGAATGCCCCGTATTGGTAGACAGTTTTCTGTATACCTGTACTATTCATGAAAACTTTGTGACGCCACTTCTAGATTCGGCGTTCTGAACGTAGACTAATCTATATATGGAAAACGTGTGATCCAGTGGGACAGCACCGCACACGTTAGGCCCTGCATCCCAGAATGCTTTGCTAGATTTTCCTGTTCCTGTCACTCCTCCACATTCGATTAGCTAACTTGATAAGGCACATAGAACAGTCGTACATTGGGGGCGTCCCTGTGACGGACGGGCAGGCCGTCGAAGTCACAACGGAGAGGGGTGCGGCTGTAGCTGTCACCCGGCAGAGAACAGAGCTCTGCCCACGGTGCCCCCCCCCCCCGCCAGCTGGAGAACAGGAGGAACAGACCTGGTCGCGGAAGTCGCCCTCACTATAATACGACGGCCGCCAAAAGCTGCGGCCGTTGTAATTGGAGAACTAGGCGCACGCGCTGCCGCAAAAATCAGTGGGGGAGCCAAGGTCCACTTCCTCCTCTCCCAGGGGACGCCCTCCCCTTTCCGCAGTGGCCCTGTCGCTGCGAGGCGTGTGCAGCAGGCCAACCTCCCGCCTGCGGAAAGGGCATACTTACACGCCCGTGTCTCAGCGCACGTTAAAGATCCCACCAGGGTTGCTGGTGGCGAAATTACCCCTCTACGGAGGTCCAAGCTCGCTGGAGCGACAATTACTACAAATTAGGCAAAATTCCAGTCTCTGGGGACGGCTGGGAACTTTGATTCGGCAAAATTTTTTTGTTTCTCTGCGAAATGGCGGATAAGGTTTCTTGAACAGTGATTATTGAACACTCATGAACGCTTGAACGTTTTCGAACCCTCATGAACGTTTGGATCAAAGGTTTGTTGAGGGTTTATTAAATAATTGTTCATAGTACGCAATGCGTAATTGATGTTAGTACCGGAGGAGGTCCCGAAGGAAAGTTGGCTAAACATAATTCTTGTCTCCTATATTCCTTCTTTGGGCCGTGTTTGTACTGTAGGCTTCCCTTATACAACAGATAAAAACAGGAATCGGCAGGAATTTGGAAGACGTACGTTGAGATCGCGATGATTTAATCGATACCGGCAAAGAACTCCACAGTGCTGTGGTTGAAAAAGGGGCAGCTTGCTAACCGTAGTTGGTCTTACCATTAGGCAGTTATAAATTATACTGTTCAGAGAACCGGGTGGTATTCGCATAAGTAAGGCGAGGGTTGGCAAAAGCACCAACCAACAGACCTTCGTTTTTGTTATGCCCTTTTATTTTTAGATGCGACGCTGAGAGGAGCATCTCTGCCGGCGGCCCTGTCCTGCGTGCGTCCGTCGTCCGCGTCCGCACAGCTGCGTCTCTCCTCCGCTCGCCTCCTCTCCTCTCTCCGATAGCGAACACTCTCTCCCGACATCCGCGGTCGCGCTGCGCGCGGCTGCGCACTGTGCGCATGTGCAATACTCTCTCTCCGCGGTCTCCTTCGTTCGGGCGCGCTGCGCATGGAAGCGGAGTGCCGCGCTCCGGCCGGTCTCTCAGTCGACGGTCGTCCGCGCTTGCGCTTGCGCTTGCTCTCTTGCCGTACCCGACGATTGCTTGATGCGACGCCAATGGAACCCCCTTTAGCGTCGCATTGCACCAGGGTTCCCGCGAGGGGAGGTGAGCGTAATTTTTTTTATGTCACCTCTGTCTGTAACGCCTGAATGGCCATGAGAGTAAAATAAATGAAATAAAATGAAATAGAGTTTCATACCAACACATCCTAGAGGGAAATGTGTCTAAGCGAGTCCTGCTTTAGCAAGCATTCCGTCATGTACCGGGGAGGCACGGTCCACTTCTCTTTGGCATGGCTCATGAACAGACTGAAAAGTTGTCTGTGGCTGCACAAACAATGATGTTTTGATAAAATGTTTAACGTTCTTTTATTAAGAAAAAAAGGTGGAGCTCCCGAAAGTATTTCGTCGGGAGTTATTTAGAAGCGTCATGTAATGCGAAAAAGAAGACGATGTCACCTTTCTGGTTGATTTTGGCTTCAAGAGTGAAAATAAGCCATGTCGTTAGCAGAGTCACGTATGAATGGACTATTGATAGCTGCTATGGCGGTACCCACGACGGCACGCGATTGCATCGACATATTTCCCTCTAGCAGTATGAAGCTATATATTCATTGCCGCCGCTGTCCGTCTTTTCTTCATTCTTTCCCCTCTCTTTTTAGGGCGCAACCTTTCGGCGGCCATCTATGGGCTGAGCCGTGTTGTCGGCGTAACCGTGCGAACGATGACAAGACCGACGTGTGAAAGAAAAAGCGAACGATGAAAGTAAGCAAAGGAGGAGAGTGTCGGGAGGCGAGGGCGGTTCGCTGTGGTGGCGCGAGCCAGCGCTCTCTGAAAGTGTGCGGTGGGGGAGGGGAGGGGGCAGTATGCTGTGGCCGCACGAGGCGCTAGACGGCACGACGCTTGGCGTTCGCTGAAGCATTCGCTTAAGACGCAGTTCTCGTTCCCTTCCTGAGACGCACTTCGCGCCACCGACGTAGAGGCTCATCATCGCTGCCGTCGAGAGAACCCACGAGTGAGGGCTGCCTCAGCGCACTGCTGCTGCGCCCAAATGTCGCATTAGGGAGTATCGTAATCAGCAGTCAGTTTTTTTTTTGTTTATTTTCCCTTTCCGACGTGCAGGATAGCAAACTAGGCTCTAGTCAGGTTAACCTTCCTGCCTTCCTTCTACACCCTTCCTTTCTTCTGTGTGGGCAGAATTCTGGTTCCTTGGGGAAATGTGAACGGACCCGCTTGGACCGAAAGGCAGGAATTTTCCCATCGTACTCACTGCGAGCGAAGAACACAAACCGCCAACATTTTAACGAACTTGCGAGAGCGAAGCCTCTTTTTTTTTCTCTTTTATTCCGTGTTTAACCCCCGCCAGCCACTGGCAATAGCACAGGCTCTGCAATTAAGTGCGCAGCTTCTAACGCTACAGGCTTTCATTAAAGCTTGCTGGCTCCACGTATCATATTTTTTCTTGTCTGCGTACTCCCTAGTCAGCCATTTGGCGAAGCTGTGCCTGCAATTAAGGGGAAAGCTCACCGCAGGAGTTTCCGTTAAAAGTCCCGCTGTATCTTTTTTCTTCAACCTTTTGAATTCCTTTTTTTCCCGCGTGCGGGTTTTCAAAGGTCTCCGCAGGGCAGCTGGGAAACGTGGCCCGGTCCTCACTTAACGAGACGGACACCCTCGACTAGTCTATTGTCCACCCCGCCCTGCATGGGCCGAGACAGCAGACTAAGCCAATTCATAAAGAGACAGTTTCAGGCGTCGCTGAGCAAAACCCCCGCAGTCCCACGGGCGTGCTCGGTCAGATGAATTGCATAGCCTGTCGTACAAAAAATACTTAATTGTATATCCGCAAATGGCTTTTCAAAGTGCTCAACTTCTTTGATTTAGTTGGACTCGCGTTGGCTAACAAAAAGCCTAGTCATCCGCCTTCCGCCGGTACGACACGTCACGTTTGTAGAAAGACCTCGGACTCACCTTGACGCGAAGTTACTTTGCGAGCACGTTCTGGCCGCCGCAGTGGCTGGCATCGCGTCTCTGTACACCCGAGTGCACTTAAGCTTTTTATTGTTATTATATTATTTAAGTTATGAAAGCAAGTGGAGAAAAAAATTCACGCATTTCTAAAGTGAATCTTGACGAGTGTGCGAAGCACTGGGGATAGTACTACCGTAAATCACCCGGGAGAGTTCTTACTGCTGCTAAAACGATTTCCAATCCAATCCAATCCAATTCAATTTAATCCTATGCAATGCAATGCAATCCATTTCAATCCAATCCAATCCAAATCCAATTCAATCCAATGCTCCTCACGCATGCACAGCACGGCTCTCCAGGAGCTCTCTCTCTCTCTCTCTCTCTCTCTCTCTCTCTCTCTAACCTTTTGTGAACCTTTTATTTTGTTCTTTTTAACCTTTTGTGAACGTTTTGCTCACAGATGTTTCGATTTACATGGTGCTGTGCCCTGAGCACGGACGCCTTAAGGTGCTTCGCACCAAAAAAAGGTGTACAGAATGTTGTCCCCGCTAAACTTCCTAATTAACATAAAACAGCATTATAACTCCATAAGTGCAATAGTCAAAATGGTAATTAAAAACCCGTCAAAGCTGTTCCCTTGTGCTTTCCTTGGCGTTCTTTTACTCTTGGCTTCCATTCAGGGTGTGTGCTGTTACGGTCGAAAGCAATGAGATAGGTTTATTTGCAGTAAGGAGCGCAGGTCGGACTGACAGTCGAACGGGCCCAAAATGGCTGATCGTCGCCACCTCAGCATCATCTACCTCGTCTTCTTAACGCCGCCACTCACTCTGTGAATATTGGCCGCGGAGAAATTTTCAAACGATCGTCTTTAAAATGAAATGCAATTTTCAAACGATGGCATGTTTAAGGGAGCTATTCAAACATCTTCATGCACGCTTGCACCAGCACTTGGCAATATATATATATATATATAATATATATATATATAGAGATGAGAAAATGTTGACTCACGATTAAAAACAACAGTTTTTCGACTTTCGCTGGAGA
>JABSTR010000265.1:0-37845 GCA_013339765.2 Haemaphysalis longicornis
TTCGTGCATGCGCTTTGAGGCCAAGCATCAGTATTTTAAATCTCTTGCCCAAAAACCCGGAATTTCAGGAACATTTCTGCAACGTGGAGTCGCCGTCACCAGATTCACTTCATGTATTCCCTAGCACAACCTGTTGAAGAGATGCTCTTTGCAGGTAGTAAAACAGTGGACCAGAGCTCGTTGCCTGATATTTTGAGAGACCGCCTTCAAGACCTGAACCTGGCAGATGAAGTGTAAGGCCGTTGCTTCCCTACTCTGTCCGAAAGGAAACTAGAGTTGGCTGGTGTAGTTCCCTTAGTTGTGCGTGAAGATGACCTTCCTCGCTTTGCACAAATACAGCTGATGGCAATCTGTGACTCGAAGCTGTTTATTGTTGCTTCTATTCTGAGCACGAAGTGCTTTAATGAGCACTTCCACTCTTTCGTTGTGGAGCACACGAAGCACAGTGTTATAATTGAAGATGTGAGCCACGCAGAGTTTTTTGACTTGCTGTACTTGTACAAACGTACAAGCTCTTTGTATGTCAGCCCACGCTACACATTTTTTTACAGACCCTGAACTCTCATGCCTGTAAATGTTTTTTATGCTGATGTTGCTAGCATATCTTTGTGGCACTTACATATGCTTCAATTCTAAAATGCACCCTTTCAAATTGTTGCTGTAGATTTGGTTGGCTTTCTGTATTAGCTTCATTCAGTAATGCCATATTCAGTTTATTGTTTGGAGCGCTTCAATTTTCCTGTAGTTCTATTGTCTTCGTTTTACAAGTTTGTTTCAGGCTGTTTGTTCTGGCAGTTTGTGACTGCTGTAACCTTGGTGTGTATATATGAACTGTCGGGGCTCTTCCTCATGTGGTATGTTAGCTTGTTTGGTTGTAACTCGTGTGTATTAAAGCTTTAATTATGGCTGTTTTTTTGGCCTCATTTTTTCAAACACCCACTAGGCTGAACCCATTTGCCTCACATGAATCAACTTGTATGGTATTACTGCCCTGTTCAAGTAGCCTACGCTACATTACAGTAGAAAATGATATCACATTTAGCTATTACAATTAAGGGTGAAATCCTCAAGAATGCAGTCATTGTTAACGACAAAAAGGTGGCCTATAACCTTTTTTTGTAAGGGCTTAAGAAAATTGTATGGTCAACCCAACGACATCCATCTTGTTAGCATGTACAGTATGAATGACAAGCCCAAAACCTGCTGCACCCACAAATGTCGACGAGCTTTGCATTCACAGCATCACTCTTTAAAATGCAAAACCATTACAGTTAGACTTTACTTTGGGAAAATAAGCAGAAACACCCACTGAAGCATCTTTTGTTAATTTTGAAATCTGCAACTGGTGAATTGATTGATTTAGGCAGGTAATCCAGTTAAAATTATAATTGACGTCTAGCCCTGTGTGTATAGATGTGAGCTTTTTTGACTGCGGTATGCTTGTGCGCAGTGACTTGTTTGGTTGATTGTGTTATGACGTTTAACGTGCTGACGCTACACAGGCGGTGGGGTTGTTGTAGTGGAGGGCTCCAGATTATTTTTGACCACCTGAGGATCTTTAATGCGCTCAAATATAGAGCTCACGGGCGTTTTCATTTTCGCCTCCATCAGACAACGGCCACGCGGCCAGGTAACAGACTTGTTTGTTTGCATTCCAAAGGATCCTATTGTAATTGGGTTGAATGTGAAATGTGTTCAAACTATTTTGCCTGGCCGGATGCTTCGATGCGTCAATATATTTTTGTGCCTCATGCCAGTCGGCAATTCTGACATCAACGTCCTCTTGTGAAAAAAAAAATTCTGGCCAGCTTTGTGTGCTTATCACCTGACATTACACTTGCTTTGACTGGGTAGTCAAAAGTAGTCAGCTGTGCGTAGAACTTTACTGAACATTAACAATTGGTACGTGTGTGGCCAAAGGCATGCAATGTTTTCAGCGTTGTGATACGCCAGTAAGTGAAAAGAATGAGTGGTGCCAATTTAAAACTTTATTTGCATTTTCTGTGGTTGAGACAGAGTAAATTAACATTACTGCATCGTCAGTTCTACACAAACATTACTCAACAACGATTGTGCTTGATTGAAAATAAATACCAAGGATATTTTCTGTTTGGCACTGACAACTTTTGGCAGGTATCCCAAGTTGGACATGAATGCATAACCATTTTTCCAAGAATTATATAGGGTAAGAACATCTCTGCATTGCTGCATTGTTACACAGGGCCACTTCAACGGAGGGGACATGTTTTTATGCCGCGGTGAGGCTGGAAGAAATGTTCGCGAAAACGTTCAAGAAAAGCAACGAGGCGCTGTGGCCCTCCCGTCAATTGCGGCGGCGCTCGCACAATGATTGGCAGATGACGGGCCCACCTTCCCAAAACTTAGCGGGAAAGCAAAGGCACCGCACGCTGGGAAATACGCTCGCCGGAGAAGCATATGCATTCTTCGGCTGCGCCCGAATCGCCTCGAACGGCCGGCACGTTACTGGTCGGACTTGTACGTTGCCGGCCCGGTTGGACGAAAACGATCGGCATTCGTTGTTGGCTTTTCATGTAGCGGGATACCAGGCAGCTTTGTACTTGGGACCGTTACGCAGACTAAACGCATTTGTGGCCGTTTTTATTTCGTTTGTTGGGGCTTACCGATGGCTGGCACAAGCACCGACTGCGCTGGTCGAACGCGCGCCCATGCAGGTTACGCATCCAATCGGTTCGGCGGAAGGTAAACAAAAATGCGCCTTGCAGAAATTGTTTTAGTTTCGTACCTGCTGCCGGTATTCCAATCAGACAGATGATTTGCACACACGTTCGGCACTCGCAGCAGTGAACTGACAGCCATTTTGTAATCTGAGCGGGTGGGAGTTTTGGCTCAATGCATTAGAACAATCGCAGTATTCGCATCCATAAACTCCCACATGGGGACGCAGTAAAGCGTGGACAAACGCGCTAAGTTACCACGGTCTTGGCTATCGGCGTTTATCCGTAGTATCACTTCCAAAATACTGCCACGGATCGGAGGAAGCGGTTTGCTATGAGGAGTTTAAAAGAAGTGGTGGAGGGATTAAACACCCATTCCGGTCATTTGTGTTCTGTGTGTAAAGTCGGACTAAGAATCTCTGACGAACTATACAGGGATTCAAAAAAAATAATAATAAACAGCGGCAAAAATGTGCTCGGCAGCAGATTTTATCGGACTAATATTCAAGTGGTGTGGAATTCAAAAATTATAGAAAGTAACAGATAAGAAAAGAGCTTGACGTTTGTTGTTCCGCAAAACATGCATGCCTAAATCGCCTAAAATGCAGACGGCAGATCGGCGGGTTTGTTTTCTGGTTGTTACAAATGAACTGAAACTTTCACACGCTATTAATTGTTGTCGCAGAAACGTGTATTGACACAAAGAAAAGTATTGCGCTAATTTTATAATGGTTAAAATTAGCCTATTCGTTTTCACTAAAGCTCTTACTAATGACCGGCGTTTGTCAGGCATAATCTCAGATGACCCGCAGACGGAAATGGTTCGCGCAATATTCCAGCAAACAATTCCGCGTGATATCATTTTTGTATTTGTACCATATATTTTTTTTTGTTTGCCATCCCTCTCGCAGCGTGTTTGCCGCGCATCGCGCATCTTTACAGCGCTAAAGCCTTCAACCAGGTCGCGCAGTTTGAAGGAAATGCAAATTGGAACTCTCGCAATATACCATGGCACGGCTATATGTCCTCGAAGCGAGATTCGTCTCGAGCGTATGCAAAAAAAAAAAAAAACTTAGTAAATATAACTTCTGTCGGCGAGCATCGATAGCGTCGATATAGCTTTAAAATTAGTTTACTGCCGTTCGTCTTGGACGCGCCACGCGCACAAATAAATCAAACATGTAGTTATTGATGGGTTTGGCGTTTGCATGGTTAAATAAAAGTACTTTTTTTTAATAAGGCGGGGCATGGACGGCTACAGTTTAATGGGAACCATACTTTCGCGAATGTCGTACTTCATCAAAGAATGGGTTTGAGCTAGCTAACTGGTACTGCATGATCAGCAACTTCAAGCCCGAAAATTCTCGGACGCAGGACGAGACGGGCAAGGACAGCTCATGTCCTTGTCCGGAATGTCCTACATAAGAACTTTTTCCCGCTAAAATGTTAATCGCAATTTATGTTTTTAATAACAACGGCTGCGTGATTGTCGTTCTTAGTATTTTTACTTTATTACGAAATAAAAATCTTTCCATGCCTACCATTGCTTGCCGAGTGCCCCCACAGCCAGGACCGTGAAACACCTGCATTTCCACAAAAAAATGCACAACTGGCGGAAATAACACCCGTGTTTGTTTTAATTGAGTAGATTGAAATAATTGATCGAACATAATTTCTAAAAAATAGAAAGAAACAAAAACTTAACAACAGCGAAGTGACGAAATGAAAAAAACTCCCCCACCTCCCCGAAGGGATCGTGCGGAAATGCGAATGCATTGGGTGCACCGATGAGTGCGCTGCGAGTAGTTATTATTAATGGCGTAATTATGAAGAGAGACGAGAATGTGAAACGTACGTTAACCATTTATTCATTCATCAGCGCAAACACGCCCGCCCGCGCGCGAGCTCTCTCCGCCGAGCTCCGCGATGCGCGCGCGCTCCTCCTCTCCACTCTCTCCCCGCTATCCGCCCGAGCTCCGCGATGCGAGCGCCCTCACACGCCCGCGCGCGCTCCTCCTCCCCTTGCCCTCCGCTACTCCCGCCCGAGCTACCACCTGCTCCGGTTGCTAGGCGCGCCACAGCTGTTGCTAGGGGCGCGGAGAGACCAAACCTGCGTGCGGACGCCGGCACGACCCCACGACACCCCCGACTAAGAAATGCCTGCATTAAAAAAAAAATGTGCGCACCTGCGCGCTGGCACCGTTTAAAAAAAATCACGCCATATCCACGGAAAGAATGATGATAAGTGGGGCGAAGCTCGAGAGGGGGAGATCATCGGTAACCGTAACTCTCCCGTGAAAGTTCGCCCATTACATCATTAAGAAAGACGTAAGACCGTACATTGTACAAATCAACTTTTATTTTCGGAGTCAATGCTCCCAGGCCCAGACCTGGTGAAAGACCCCGCGCCATCGAGGACTACCCCGCACCTCCACCACAATTTGTCACGTAGGATGGGACACAACGGTAAAGAAAGAACTTTATTTAGGGCGAACTTGTGCCCGAACAAGACGAGAGGAAACGAGCAAAGGTCCTTGCGTCTCGTTCGATCTCCGAGAACGACTGCCTGCGTTCGTGGCGTGATCTCTTGCGTGATCTCCCCCTCGCAGTGCACGTGCGCTCGCGCCTCCGTTGGCGAAACACAGACAAGCTCGCGCTCCCGGTGCCGAGTTTGCGCCGCCGGTTGCAGCGGTTCTTGCGCGTGCAACGCGGCCCACTTTGCGACATCCCGAAAGCATGCGGCGGTCACGTACACGAGACACAAGGGATGGACAGACCCATGGCTTTAGGAGCTTCGCCCCTAAAAGCCGCCTGTACTAAAGAGTTGTTCAGCGCCAAGCAGAAAGCTTTGTCACGGCGCCTAGGCGAACTGAAGCAACCAAAGCCGGAGCTAAGTGAACAGGCATCAGAGGGGGAGGCCTTGACAGCCACGAATCGTCCGCTCTCGAGTTGACTTGTTGCCCCGCTAGCCCGCTCCCGGCCCGGTTCATCCCGCGGCCCCATCTTGTGGCGAATCAGCGAACCAGGCGTACCCGGCCACAGCCGTGAGCGCCTGACTCTCCAGTCCGGTGTGACCGGCTCCCCCATGGAGAAGCGGGTGATGCGTTTGGCATTGTAAAAATAACAGGAGGCGAGGCGATGGTTGCGCACAGCTGTCGGAGAGAAGAACGGAGGAGAGTTGCGCATGTGCAGTGAGCGTGCGGACAACGCCACGACGACGCAGGAGGGACATGCCTCAGAGCAAGAGATGCGTCGCATCTAAAAGTAGGTTCTATAGCTAATAACAGCTTCGAATTTCAGATTTACAAAAAGCCAGCAATTATACTGGACAAAAAGGCTACTTTACAAGTGCCCTTTCAGGACTTCTATAATTCAGAGCGAGAGAGAGAGAGAGAGAGAGAGAGAGAGAGAGAGAGAGAGAGAGAGAGAGAGAGAGAGTGCGAGAGAGAGATTATTCGCTTGTTCCGTCCGTGGGAGGAGAGGAGATAGAGAGAGAGAGAGAGAGAGAGAGAGAGAGAGAGAGAGAGAGTGCTATTTTCGCCTTGTTTCCGTCGTTTCGGCCGTCGAGTACGCGCGTGGCGCATTCTAAGAAATCGGGGGAGTAGTTGAAGAGTCCAACAGTCATTGCACTATTGTAAGCGTTGGCGGACTCCCCTCGAATCAATAGTCTTTTAGTCCTTTTCCAGTCCTCCCCTCGAAAGCTGCGGGGAGTTGGATGCAATGTTTGCTCCCCATGAGGAGGAGGGCAAAACTGAGCGCGTACTCTTCACGTGTGCGGCGGAGTGCAGCCCAGTTCTGCTCCCCCACCAGTGAAGAGTAAAGCTGCGCATCGTCTCCCAGTACGAAGAGTAAAATTGCAATTTCATTCTTGTCCAGTGCGGGAGTAAGCATGGAGATGCACTCCTACCATCTACGCACACCAACTCATCAGCGATGTTTTATTTGCATACGAATATATTAGATAAAGCAGTTGTGTAAAAAGCGCCCGATTTCTTCTGCCGGGCATTCTAAACGTGCAAAAATATGAATTCGTGTAACGATTGCTCGCAGCGTTCAGTGGCGGAAGGCGGCAAACCGAACGAACCAATCTATGGGCCGCTGCACACGGCCTCTTTGGAAGAGTTTGATAGACGTACGCTTGTCCCGCGCCTAGTCGAGCTAAAAAAACGGATTGTAAGTCTGAGATCGATTGAGGAAAGTGGTGTTGCATAAAGTGAAGTCCGCGCTCTTCTGATAGCTCCAGCCGCAAGCGCAACACAAGCCCGACCCGACTACAGTGGCTTGTATCGCCGAGATAGGCATGTACATACGATAGCTTTTATTGGGTTAAATAAAGGAAATCCGGCTACATAACTGGCATTAACAGCATTATGGGGCCCGTCTGCAAGATCGGCGTGTGAGCAACAGGCGATATCACTGCGAGGGCATCTGAAATACGCCGTCTACGGTGAAAACTGTCTCGTCGGCTGACGAGCGACGATAAAAGCGTACACACCGATCGGTTGCTGGAACTCAAGCGCAAAGAGAAATGGTGAAACCCCCCCAGTCCCCGATGTAACGTCTACGTTTAAGTCTTAAGATGTAGAGAGCGAGAGAATAGACTTTATTGAACCAAAAATGCTGGAGCCGTTAGACGCCAGATGGAATGCTGTTCGGGACTCCAGGTCTGGTCCTCCAGAGCGGGGCTGTGCAGCGAAGTCTCACATCGCTCAAGTAAGGTCGAGGGGAGGGGGGGACATCGACGCTAAAGGAGCGTTTTGAAACGGACTTACTGCGTTTACGTTTTCTGCGTTCCAAGCATTGAGGATCAGCCATGAGTGCAAGACTAGTCCCTACGGTTTTAAATCGTCGTGGTACAGGACATGCAGACACGTCACATACGCCTGCAACTTTTTTAAACAAATCTTCGGAGGTTCTGGGGCTTTATCAGCTGGCAATCTAAACAAAAAAGACACAAAATGAAAAGAAAACGCGGAGGCGCTTTAACTGAGTCGAGGGGCATTCTGGCGGTTCTCAGCTGACAATCTAAACAAACAGACAAAAAAAAAGAAACCGCGAATGCGCTTTAACGGAGCCGAGGGGCATAGCTGACATGTTAAATGAACACTTGCATTCCGTGTTTTCGCCGGCTGGAAGCGACACTCATTCATTTGGACCTTCGGTATTTGTGACCACTTTATATCACTTGAAGGTTCTCTGCTTGAACCTTGTAGAAAAATAAGGACACCATATCAAAAGCCACAGAATACAAGTATTTGGGATTGACAATCACGAACACATTTACGTGGTCCTCGCACATCGAAAACATTTGTAAAGCAGCTAATCGGAATCTTCGCTTACTTCGACACAAATTAAAAAAAAAAAACGTGCCATCGCATGCAAGATCTCTGCATTTGTTTTGCATAAAATTGAATACGGGAGCGTATTTTTTGATCTGCACTATAAAAAAAATGAAAGAAGCTCACACAAACGCGTAAGGCTTGAAGGTAGCGTAGTATACGCAACCTTCCCGACAATGACGAAGCTATTAGGTCCGCGGCCTCTTCGCTGCTATAAGTGAGCTTCTTTCAGTTTCTCGGAAGTTATAATGATTGGACATCAGGGGCATACGCTATGACGTGTCTTTCTCGTTCCGAGCAAGTGTTGCCACGTTTACAGCGAACGCTGGAATTTTAACAGCGAAGCTGTTCAGCAAATCGTAATTTGTCATGTCAGCAGTTAGAAATACCATGAAATTGCCGAGTGCGCGCACGTGAGCGCGGACCTCGTGGCGAACTCCCGGTAGTTAAAAGAAAACCAACGAAATGCCTCGGGCTCATGTGTGCGTGCCTCGCGGCGGCCGCCCGGCGTTCCCAGTGCCCGTTTGTCAAGCCAAGCATGCCCACTTAGGGAGATTGGCCAAGATTGGCAAAAAAAAACTCCAGCGTTCGCCCTAATCGTGGCAACACTTGCTCGGAACCGGAAACACACGTCGTAGCGTACGCCCTTCCAAGGAGATGTGCAGTGATTATCACTTCCAAAAAAATGAAGGAGCTCACACCTACAGCAACAATCATGTGGCAGCGGCAGCGGGGGAGTAGCAAATCGGCTGCAATCGTGGACTTAAGCCTTCTTGTTGGTCGTGAAGGTACAGCTTCGCTACCTGCAAGTGCAGTACGCGTTACTGCGAGCTTCCTTCATTTTTTAAATGCAGAGCATTTCAGTAACTCACGATGTCACCCGCGTTGACGTCCGTAGTCCGCACCGCACCCCTCCCTACTATATAAATAAAAAATACTATCCGGCGCCCGGTTTCGATCCCTCGACCCTGCGGGCGCAACGCAATGTACATGGTGCTCTACCCACTGCGCCACAAAGCCGACACAGAGTGGGACGCTATGAACGCGCCTTATATCGTTGACTCATTCAAATTACTGCTGAAGAGCGCTCTCTCGTCAGCAGTTGCCACAAGTGCAACAACATTAACGTAACGCAAACTACTTAACGTCGTGCGCCCCCGGAAATGCTCTGCATTTGATCGTGCCCCTCGCGAGGGGGATGTTTCACTGCGTCTTCTCTCGGTCGCGGGACCGGTGGCGCCATCTGGCGGAGGCGCAGCACAACTCGTAGCACTTTCTTTGAAAAAGCGCCTCGAAAGCGCGGCAAATATGAAATAGGGATGACGCGCTTTTTTTCAATCTCCCTGAGTGGTAGGCTTGACTTGACAAACGTGCGCCGCGGACGCTGGGCGGTCGCCGCGCGAGGCATGAACACACGAGCACTCAGCATTTTCTTTGTTTTTGTTTAACTGTCGGGTGGTCGCCGTAATCTTGGCCAATCTCTTTAAGTGGGTATGCTTGGTTCGACAAACGTGCGCAGAGGGCGCTGGGCGGTCGTCGCGAGGGACACACACACGAGCACTCGGCCTTTTCTTGGTTTTGTTAACTGCCGGGCGTTCGCCGCGAGGCCCGAGCTCAAGTGCGCCCTATCGGCGATTTCTTGCGGACACGAAAACTGCGGACACGAAAAATTACGATTTGCTAATAGCTTCCCCGTTAAATATATAGGCTTGATTACTCGCAATATTAGGGACAATGATCCATCCGACCGGTCCTCAATGCCTTTACTGACCCTCAAAATCCGTTTCCTTCACAAAAACGCAAAAAAAGGAATGTGAAACTGCACGTGCTCCAGCTGGCATAGATGGAAGGTTTACAGCCAGTCAGAATGAGCAAGCAGATGGCAGCAGCCAAATAAAATGTTCCGCGAAGAAGAGAGAGTTTTGCGATGGCAAGCGGCGGGCTGCAGTGAGCAGCGGCGTGTCTCGCAGGTGCCGACGTTCGCGTACGAGAAGCGGCTGTCGCGCATCGAAACGCTCCGGCTGGCCATCATGTACATCGCGTTCATGACCGAGGTGGTGGGCTGCTGCTCCAAGGAGGGCGCCGAGCCCTGCGTCGAGGACGTGACCCAAGCCGGAGTGGGCGCCCCCTTTGCGCCCCACCAGCTGACGGCAGACGAGGCGGCGCTGTGGGGCCCCGCCCGGCCACTCGCCGCCGCCGCCGCCGCCGCGGGGGCCGACGCCCTTGGCCACCTCTGCCCCTCCTCCCGGCAGGTGTGACCCCTGACGCTGCTGGCAGAACCGGCCGCCGCCGCCGCCTACGTCTTTCCCAGGTAATTACCTCGGCACGTACATCCCACTCGGAACCGGGTGCTTTCCAAGCAGTCGGAAATAATACCGTCTCTTGAGAGCGCTCGATTCTCGAGAGCGTGCGTGCGCGTACCTTAGCGACTGGTGCCTCGCGCAACCCCACCTCCTCCCACAACACATCTAGATTACATCACATTTGTTCTGCTGCAGTGTTACGACCTACAGGAGCGGTATCTCGGATGAGCGCAGGGACAGGCGTTGCAACGTGTGGCTGCCGGTGAGGGCCCGAATTGCCGTCGTAGCTCGTCCGGGGTCACGGCCACAGTGACGCGTCCTCACCAACCCACACAGAAACTTCGAACAGATCACTGCTTACCCTGGTCTAGAACGAACCAGGGTTCTTCACGTTACCGAGCGGTCGATCCCATGGCGCCACGCTGCAGGCGCACGTTACTCGTCGCAGAACTTGCGCAGATAGTAATGAGCTTGAAAGAAACAGTTGCCGGCCCGGAAAAGAGCGTTCAGTTAATGTCTGACAAGTACAACTCGGTTCTCGCGCACATGAACAAGCACGAGGCAGAAATAACAAGTCTGAAAGAGCGAGTGCTGCGCGTGGAAGCTGATTCAAGACCAGACCAAATCACGCAGATGAAACAAGACGCGAATGACCTTGAATTACGGCTAGGTCAGCTGGTATACCCCGAGGTAACGGATAATTGTGCCACTATCGCCAATTTGTCCCCTGGTGCTTGGTAGGTCATACTGCCAAACCAAAAAACAACAAAAGTCACTTTCGTTGATGCGCGAGGAGGAAACGCCGTGCCGCTTATCGTCTGCTATGGCTGAACGAGCGCGACTGTCTTTTTGTCCCGCAAGCGTGAACAAACACCGCTTGAATTTTGCTTTTCAGATTCAGATTGCTGCTGCACATCTTGTTTTCGACAGCTTTCAGTTGCTAATTTGCTTGGACTTTCAGCACGTGCACAAAACATTTGTTTGGATATCTTTCTTAGTTGAATACGCCCGAGCCAGCACGCCCTGAAGCGTGACAATTTGTGAGGGGCAGAAAAAGTAGTAGGGGGGAAATGTGGTTTATTCACTGATTTTATTAGCAACGTATCGCAAGCGAAGTTCAATACATGCCACACTAGCACGGAGCTGTGTATCTCGTATCGTAAGTACAAATGTCCGCATTGTTGCAACCGTGTCATCCCAGCGCTGACACCAGTTGTTGCGACCGAGTGGGGGCACCCGATCCGAGCTCCGTAGCCTCCGGCATACGTGTGGTAGCGTCGTGAAGCGAGCGGCCAGCCGCTGTTGCAGCCGTGAAGAAGTCCAGAAGCCGTAGGCTAACGTAACTGTTTACTTCATAGCGGGAGGTGAGCCGAAGCCAAAAAACAATGCCCCGAAGGGCGACGTTACAATACAGGACTCGAGCAGAGTGACAGCATAGATTCGCTGCTCTAACAGGAATGGGTTATAGCGCTTGCGGGGCTTCTATTTATACCCAAAAGCGGTAACGGCCAAAACAGCCTTCCCTCTACATTTTGCCCACGCTACGCACTTCCCAGACACACACAACGCTCTTTCCAGAATTCGTAAGCAGTCGGTAGCCTCGGCGCACGTTGAGTCCGAGAGAGGGGAGAGAGGAGGATTCCGCTGCGATCGCGGGGCCTCTGTGTCCTTGAACAAGTCTCGGCGCGCCTCGTCGCGAACTGCCGAAGTTTGAAACGCGCCGAAAGCGAAGCGTCTGGCCCGGGCTTTGTCGAGACTTGAAAGTATGAGTCACCGGCACGAAGGTGCCTTTTCTGGAAGGCGCACGTAGTGGCTTCGCCGCACAGCCGAGGAGTGATACGGGAAAGTACGGCGGCGGGTCGATTCGTAACAGCTTCTCCGCCGGGGGTCCGAGATCCCGATGGATAAGGGTCTTCAACCGTTGTCCGGAGGAATGCTTTCGAAGTGAAGTGCTCGGCAGACGCTCGACTCCAGGCCTGGGGTGTACGACACCGTGCTGGAGCTTCACAGAGCCGGTCACTGGAAGAGTAGTGGCTCCCCAAGAACGCCTCTGGCTTGGTCAGGCAAGCAACAGAACAACACAGGAAGACACAACCGCATCGCCGGCAAGTGCGAAGACAAATCCACACTGAAGCTCTACCAGGCTTTTAGTTGCGAAAAAATAGGCGAACTAACTAACTACTCTAGTAATATTTCAGCCCAGCAGTACTTTAGACAAGTGCACAAACTTGAAAGGTGACATTTCGAGTGATTGGAAATGTCCCACACAAAAAGAAACGTAATCGTAAAGGGCGAAACCTGCTTCAGGAAAAACAATGAAATTGAGAAAGTCAGGCGTCTACAGGCCACTTCTCGCGCTGAGAGCTGCGATTTGAGCTCTCGTCATTGCCCTGAGCTTTCCCATGTTTGTACCGTCCTTTAGGTGCCCCCGCTCTCTGAAAGCGACTGCGACCGGTCGAGAGGACTTCGGCCTTCTTCCGAGACGTGTCTCGAGCGCGCGGAGAAAACTGCCCTACTTTCCACCGCTCGAGCAAGGTGTGCGCTTTCGTTCTCGGCCGCTGCGTGGTCCACTGAGACCCGGCGCCAAGCGAGAGTGCGGCGCTGCCACTCGGCAAGCGCGCATGAGAGCTCTTGCCGCATTTGTTTGCTACACTGTCGGCAAGCGAACACCGCTGGGTGTTTTCGCTTTCCTTTCCGGCTGTCAAGGCCAATTTAGGCACGGCCGGCCCGGTCTCAGAAGCCGGGTCCACCCCAGGCCACACCGGAAAGGCTACGTGCTCGGCTGGCCGTTGCCTGACATCGAGTATCTGAGTTTCAGGTGGAACGCTAGCGACTCTCTCTGTTGCGGCGCCGTCACTACGCTTAGCTGCACCGTGAACATCGTTCGGTGTCTCGACTGCCGGCTCCGCCCCAGCGTTGCTAGGTTCTGAACTCGCGTCCGGAGAAACACCCTTCGTTTCAAAGGACTCGTGTTGCCTCCTTCCGCTAACGTCCCGGTTTAGGCGTTCCCGCGGAACGGCGTTAGTTAGTGAGCTGCGCGCGTTCGGGTCGGTAGCCGGTTTCAAGGCCTCCCGTAAACCTGCGCACTTCGAACATGGCGACGAAACATCGCCACTCAGAGTAGGGGCCTTACACACAGTGTACTTACGCTGCCCTCTGTCGTGAGCCTCTGGAATTGCCCCATCATCGCTCTCTGTCTGAGTCTCGCCATTCCTCACAGAGGTGGCGATGCTATCGTTACATGAGCGCTTCGCAGCGAGCCCAGCTGGTTCTTTCCTCGGCAGTTTCTCGAAATTGTACCCCTTGTCGCGTAACAGCTGATCCGACCTGTTCGAGAAGAGGTACCTGTACTCCGGAAGAAGTTGTGGGGATACTGCTGCCTGCGTCACAAGTTCACCAAACGGACCTTCGATGCTGACCTTAGCAATCGGCAGGCGCACGTTTCGTGCTCCTACGGCTGGCTTCACCCAAACACACTGCCCCGTTAGCTGATCCGGTTCAACGTACGAAGGGTGGACTATGTATACCGTCGCCGCGGAGTCGCGAAGAACTCGGCACGGTTTACCATTGAGGACTCGCTCACGTACGTACGGCTCTAGACACTGCCTGCTGTCCTCACTCTGATCTAGTACGTGAAAGACGAGTTTTCCTTTCTTGCAACAGGCAGCGAAATGTCCCTTCTCGCCGCAGTTGTAACACGCAGCCTCTCTGCGCGCTTCAAAAGCTTTCTTTCTGCGCTGCTCCTCAGCGTCTGCTGCTCTCTTTTCGTTATCGTGGCCAGTTTCTCTATCCACGACAACGACTTCCCTTGCTCCATCGTCTTCCTGGGGAGCTCTGCCTTTCGGCCCTGACTTATCCGGCCTCGGCCTGAACTCTTTTTGGCCGTCTTTCGGCCCCTGCGCACCTCGACGTGCGACGACTAAAAAAGATGGGACGGGGAAATATGTACGCAAGGCTCCTTGCGCGTTGTTTTCCAAACGAAGTTTGCAATAACTGGCTTTAACCTGCGATTTGTGTATGCTGAACGCTAGCAGTAAAGCCCGCCTTAAGGAGCTTAGATGATGATGATGATAATGATGATGACCTGAATTCCCTTTCGCCGGTCTATGGGTAGGCCACGGGTGATGCGTTCGTCCGTAGAGCAGGTGGTTATGCGGGCACGCGCTCGTGAGCGTGATCATGAGTGTGCTCGTGAGTGGCGCGTGGTACCCGAAGTTCGTCAGGAGGAAGTGGAGGCCAACACTGGGTTTTTACTATCAAGATTCGCGTGTTTTAGATTTTCCTTTAGGAAAGAGGCTAATAAGTTTTCTTATCAGCTATGAAGTACAGCCGAGCAGGATTTGAAGGTTATCGCACCAGAATCGGGCGGCCACGCGTGCCACCGTCCTACGGTTTCGTTTCGGAACCGTGAAAATCAAGATTTCGCACTCTTCGCTTGCTGGCTGTTCCATGCTACAACAATGGCCCGCACGACTGACTTGACACCCTTTGGGTTTCAAGCTTTACACTCATTGTTATCAAGCACAGCCTTCGTTGCCTTTTATCTACGCCGACGATAACGAAACTGGCATGGAAGATTTGCTAAAGCTGGTGTTCTGTCTGCTTCATTTGAAAAAGTAGCTTTCATGTGATAACCTTCGAATCGCAGTGGACAGTACGTGCGGCACATTCGTATATTATGGCGGTGAAGCTAGCAAACGTGCGTCTTCGCCCTCAAGTAATCGCCTTTGATATTTTTTGTGGTGGTAACGTGAATAGTAAACTTACGCTTAGCAGAACACCTTATTGCACTGCTGTTGAGTTTGAGCTTGTTGTACGTTTCTTAACTTTCCATCGATTTATATCCGTTAAATCGAACAGACATGGCTTCAGTAACATCCCGGTGAAGCAAATACAGAATGCTGATTCTAACCAAGAGGGAGGTCAAGGAAACGATAAAATAGTGCCAAAAAACAAAGCTCCGCAATAAAAAACAATTGTACAGTTTTGCTGATGTGCAGGAAACACAAGATGGGCAGAGCAATGCTTTTCATACATTAGAAATTATGGAACTGCAATAGTCAACGAAACGCGATGTCGGTAGAAAAATAAACATATCAAGGATTGATAGTTGACTGAACAACATACAGTGACATGCTCTGTCATGTGATTATACTTTGCTACCAGTGTAAAGACAAGGAATGACACGCTAAAGTCCAGACCCCATGTATGCATATAGAGGCTTTTCCTGCTGTTCCGCCATTTCCCAGCCGTGCTGTTCCGCCAGCGAAACAGCACGACTGCCTCGATCGGCTCGCGGCAGGTTCCGGGCGCTCTTCGGTGTATCCGGCGCGACATGCAGCCGGGCTGTATATGTTGACATGCACAGCATCTGGTGCGGGCACAGGGATCAGACGTTTACGTAGCACTTGTTTTCAGCTTTATATGAGCAAGAATGTAAGTTACGCGCCTGCATATGACTTCAGGCGGTTCTTCAGGCTACTTGAACCGCAGCCCAGCCTGGCATAAAACATTTCGGGGGGGGGGGGCACAGGCCCAGTGTGCCCCCCCCCCCCCTGGCTACGCCTCTGCCCCTGGCCTATCTTGCACCCAGAGTCTCAGGTTTTCTGGTAGACGGCGGTAAAACTGCTCAAGACCGAAGCACTCAACTACCTTGTCGTGCTCTCCGAAAGCCTTTGCCTCTTTGAGCCACTCTTCCATGTTTGCCCTCAGCTTGTAGGCGAACTCCGAGTACTACTCGCCCTTAGCTTTCTCGGCTTCACGGAATTTCTGGCGAAACGCCTCTGCTGACAACCTGTACTTACGCTGGAGGCTCGACTTGACTTTGTCGTAGTCCTCCGCCTCCTCCTTTGGCAAGCGGGCCATCACGTCGGATGCCTAACCTAGCAAAAGTGTAAGCAGCTTTCGCGGCCATGAGTCTCGGCTAAACTGGGCCCTCTCGCACGTACGGTCGAAGTTGACCAAAAAAAGACCGATGTCTTCTCCTACCTTGTAGGGTCGCATTAGGTCACACATTCGCAACGTAGATCGGTCAGTCGCCGCAGACTGCACGCTTGGCGCGCTGCTGTGACTCTGACGCCTCGAGACGCCTCGACGTCTAGAAGCTTCATCTGCAGCTCGTGCTGTCGCTTTTCTCGATCGAGTAGGAGCTCATGCTCTCTCTCTCGTCTCTTTTCCTCCTGTTGTTCCTGTTTCTGCCGCTCGCCTTCCTAACGGTGGCGCTCAGCCTCTGCAGCCTGACGTTTAGCGGTCTCCCTGCCATACTCAATGCACTCAGACAGCTCGTCATCGTCAGCCCCAACAGCGAGTAAAGCCTGTATCAGCTCTGGCTTTCTCAGCGCAGTCCGTAACATCCAAGCGCAACTCTTTGCAAGCTCCAACAACTGCGGTTTTTTCAACGCCTTCAAATTCATGGCCGGTCTAGAGTACTGCTTTCCCACTGCTCCATAAATGTTTTGCGCGAATAACCCACGCGACAAAAACACACGCCCTACCAGCTATCCTCAGAAGCCTGGTAAAACTCAGTGAAGAAAAGTCCCGCACTCACCATTGACCGCCGTGAATTCCGCGAAGACCGAAGCCGCCTTGCCGTCCGTGGTGCTGGGTCTCGCACCACTGGCTAGAGGTGTCACGAAGTTGCCATCCGACCGCTGCCAGCCAGTTGTTGCAACCGTGTCATCCCGCCGCTGCCACCAGTTGTTGCTACCGGGTGGGCCGAGCCGAGCCAAGCTCTGTCGCCTCCGGCATACGTGTGGTAGCGTGGTGTAGAGTGAGCGGCCAGCCGCTGTTGCAGCCGTGAAGAAGTCCAGAAGCCGTAGGCTAACGTAACTGTTTACTTCACAGCGAGAGGTGAGCCGAAGCCAAAAAACAATGCCCTGACGGGCTAGGTAACAGTACAGGACTCGAGCAGAGTGACAGCAGTGATTCGCTGCTGAAACAGGAACGGGTTGCAGCGCTTGGGCAGCTCTATTTATACCCAAAAGCGGTAACGGTAAAAACGCCAACAAGCGGGAACACGCCACAAACGTCACAGATACACACAACGCTCTTTTCAGAGTTCGTAAGCAGTCGATAGCATCGGCGCACGTTGGGCCCGAGAGAGGGGAGAGAGGAGGACTCCTCTGCGATCGCGGGGCCCCTGTGTCCTGGGGACGGGTCTCGACGTATTTTAAAGAAATTGTTTTGTCATTCCGATTTTTAGCGACGCGTTTTTCAAAACAATCTCTGGCCAATGTAACCGGGAAAAGAATTATATAAAGATGTATGTGACGTAGTCTTCCCAGTGCCACTGTATAGAGCTCTATACAGCAATGATCTGGGACAAGATGTGTTAAAACGAGTGCAGCGAACGGAAGTGTCACGCGGAGCAAATACTTTCTCTTTTTAAATTGAACACTGGTACACTTTCAGTCGCAACTTGGATGAAAGAAAGGGGGCTCTCAGTGCCATGGGGAACCGACTGTCCTATTTGCAAACAACCGAAACTGTGGAGCATGCCTTTCTTTATTGTTGGCCCGCAGTGTTCCTTTGGAATGTCCTCCAACGGTCACCCAGAAAGATTTTCAGAAAGATTTTCCACTTAGTCCACACGGCTTACGTTTCTTGTGCATTGATAGAGGACGGTGTGCCATTTGACAGTGTCATGTTGGGCCTGCACAGCATTCGGCGTTCGCGCATGGCTTGCATTTTGATGTAGACACCGCGACCAACGCGACAGTGTTTTATGGAAAGTGTGTCACAGTTTGTTGAAGTTCAGAGAGCGAAAAACTCTCCACCAGAGTCGTTGTAAAAAATTGAACCCCTAACTACGCTTAGGGAATTTTAAATGACAACACCGGCCCTGGGGGGCATGCTGGCATTACTGCGGTTTTTTTTCTTTGTCATTGTACCTGGCACCTGCTGTTGGTGTCCGAGGTTGGCCATGAAGAAGAAAAAAATAGAGATGGAGTGGAGGTAGAACGCCGGTTCCATGTTCTGGGAGGCGCTGTTTTGAATCTCCCCAAGTACGTTCGTTTTTCTTTTTTTAACTGCCTTTAGTGCTATTGAGAGCTCAAAACACATATTTCAGCAGAACACACGCCCCCGAGTCACGCAGAATCGTCAAACGACGTACAACCCACGCGGAAGGCTCCTTCACTGGGTCTGTTTACTGAACGCCGCCGTTGAGTCTGGGCATGGAGCCACACTGAGAGCAACCCAGCGGTGGCGCGGCGGCGGACGCCGTGCCTTCGCTCCATGTAGTTCATGCCTGTCCCTATCCGCACGTCTAGCGCGGATAACTTTTAAAACTGTCCGCACGCTTCGCGCGGATAACTTTTAAAATTGTACGCACGCCTCGCGCGGATAACTTTTAAAATTGTCCGCACGCCTAGCACTCCTCGAGTCGACCTTGCTTGCAGTGCCGAGTGGCCGAGTGCCCAGTTGCCCAGTTTTTTTTTTTTTTTGCCTTGCGCTGTTTGTTGCAGTCTTGGAGACTATGACCTGCTGGCACTAGTCGGCGAAGCGTGGTCGAGGTTGTCTGTCGCGTGCGTGTCTCGCGTGCGTCGTTGTTTGCCTCTGCGGGTTCTAGGTGAACTAGGTTTGAACTTTTCTTTTCGTAGTGCAGTGTGCCGAGGGAGCTTGGGGAGGGGCCAAGTGCGCGCAGCGCTGCTATTATTCTTCGTACTAGCAGCTGTGTTCTGCATCCGCTGGTAGTAATTAAATTTACCTTCAACTGTGTGCTGTTGCGAATGATGACGGAAAACTTTGGGACGGCGTGTTTTTAACCGTTTGGAGCGTATTTTGTATTAGTTCCGAACCCAGTGCGTACTAGCTGGCTTTATCCACTCAGAAAATCATCCAATTATCAGATAGAGGCGTACGCACATGCGAGAAAGTATGTTGTACCTTGCTGCGCAGCTGCACAAAAAAATAGTTTTTTGATTAAGCGTATTTAATTACTTCTATTCACTTGTCTTATCTGAAAATTTCGTTGCTGAGTAAGCGGCGCAAGCATTTTTTTTTACTCTCAGCAATTACTGTCAAAGCTCATAGCAATTTGCCGGCTGCCGGCGTTTTGTTCTCACGCGAATTATGCCGGCACAATGATGGTGCTGCCGTCACAACTGACAGAGTGTCGGCAGAATTACTGTAGCAGAAAAGGCAGGCTGCCGGCATTATTCGACCGTTGTGAGTTATGCCAGAAACGGGCATTTTCTGGTCCAGTTAATTATACCGGCAGCTGAAAATTTTCGGGAAAGCGAGCGCACTGCCTTACGTGGATGGCTGGCAGCAGCTATAGCGGTCTGTTGAATTGACTACCGGCAACACATATATCTCTGCGGACTAAAGTACCGGCTGCTACGCAATATTTGATTAACTATGCGCGACAGTTTTTACGCCTGTTAACTATGCCGACCACTGATCACGCCGAAGGGCTGCCAATCGGGCTAGTTGGTACTTGTTCATGATGGGAAAGAGGAAAAAAAACAGGGATGGGAGATAGCTAGGACACGGGCTGAGACAGAGCGCATATTCTGTCCCCCTTCTTTCTCTAAAGGTCTCTAGTCCATCGTCTTTGCGCTGTCTTGCCATTATGAACTCATCACGCCTACACAGCCAACAGAACGGTGGGTCCATCGTCGCAAAGGGTACTGGCATTGCAATTAAGTGTGTGCTGGACACATTAATTCGCGCATAAGACAGTAGTGATTGCAATAGCGCAATAAAGTACGGAATCTTAACAAGAACCAGGCATGGGCGGACATTGAGTCCCGGGATTTTTGTGTTCTGCAGAACGACCTTTTTCTGAAGTAATTTCAGAATATTTGGAACGAGATCCGAAACGGTTTAGTGATTTAGTGCTGCTATAATTTTCCGTCACAAGAGCTCGCGGCAGTTCTGCCATAAGGGCCGTGAAATGTCTCCATGCCCTCCACAAGTCCGCGCCGCTAGGCTCCCTATCCCGATGAGGAGGCCTCGACAAAGTCGTCGACTGACGAACCCATTCCTTCCTGCCTAGTTAGCATTAAGTGCAGTGGCATCAAGTGGAGTCGTAGCTCGAGGTCGCGCGCATACAGCTAGGAGATGCGGAGCGCACGCCTGTCGTTGTAGCCGGTAGTAGTATCACTGGTATCATAGTAGATAAACTGAAGCAAAATTGTACTCACTAGATAAGTTAGCTAGTGACAATAGACGGTAGCGACGGTAGCACAGAACAGGGCCGATAGGCCAGTAAAGAGAGCCGGCAACAAAAGAAAAACGAAACAGAAAACGGAACTGAAGATTTGACGTCGATAGAAATAGCCAGCCAATCGGAGGACAGCTGCCGGCACAAATCACAGTCGCGGAAAAATGCCGGCTGCCGGCAAAATATCCAGGCATGATCCGGGGTGGCGGCCTGCGTACGAGCGCCAGACACGTCCCGGTTGCTCCGAGGTGATGACCGAACTTTCCCGTACGAACGGGACCGCTGCAGGCCCATAAGGTAGATTCCAGAATTCAAATTTTTTTCATTTCATTTCATTTATTTACTCTCAAGGCACTGGGCATTACAGAGAGGAGTGGGACAACAAATATCAAACGTAAAGTAAAACAAAACAGCAGGATTAGAAAAAATTACAATGCACTATCAGAAATGATTGATTTGAACGCGTTGGCGTCTGTGATTGAAACGATCGATGCGGGAAGGTGGTTCCAGTCAGTACATGTTTTAGGGATGAAAGAGTTGAAGTGCTGGTTCGTATGGCAGAAGGGAACGCCAACCTTGTATCGATGGTCATTGCGTGCTGATATGTAGGCTGGTGGAAAAAACAGTGAATCAGAGAGGGTTCTGTTAGTGTGATAGATCTTATGAAAGAGGCAGAGACGTGAATTTTTGCGTCGTATTGAGAGGTTAGACAAATTGAGATGAGCCTTCATTAATGTGACACTTGCAGTTCGAGAGTAATTAGACAATATGAAACGTGCTGAGCGATTCTGAATGGATTCAATGTTGTCTATGAGCATGTGAATATGAGGATCCCAGATAGACGACGCATATTCGAGTTTTGGCCGCACTAATGTTTTATACAGAAGAAGCTTTAGGTTCATTGGAGCAAGAGAAAAATTTCGACGTAAATAGCCAAGAGTTCGGTTAGCGTTGCATGTTATGTAATCAACGTGAGCCTGCCATGACAGGTTGTTAGAGATGTTAACACCGAGGTACTTGTAAGAAGAAACGTTGCTTAGGGGGGTGTTGTTAAGTAGGTACGAGGGGGACGCAACTTTGACGGATTACGAGTTATCCTCATTGATTTGCATTTATTTGTGTTAAGTTTCATTAGCCAAGTATTGCACCACGAAGAAATATTATCCAGGTCAGATTGCAGGGTGTCAGTATCGTTAGAGCACGAAATTTCACGGTAAATAACACAATCGTCGGCAAATAACCTAATGGAAGAGGAAATGTTACGAGGCAAGTCATTAATATATATTAAAAAAAGTAAGGGACCCAAAACAGAGCCTTGGGGCACACCCGAGGTTATGGCAGTAGGAGGAGAGTTACATTCATTAGCAGTCACAAATTGCTCGCGGTTATGTAAGAAGCACTCGATCCATTTTAAGATGTGTGGGTCAAGACTTAGTTTACTCAACTTTAAAAGTAGTAATTCGTGACAAACTGTGTCAAATGCTTTAGAAAAGTCAATAAATACACAATCAATAAAAGCACCACGATCAATAGCAGAGAACAAATCATTAGTAAAGCATAAAAGCTGGGTTTCACAGGAGTAACTTTTTCTAAAACCATGCTGAAAGTTGGTAAAAAAAGAATTACTCTCAAGAAAGTTGACTAAGTTGCAGTAAATGACGTGTTCTAATAGCTTACATGGCACACTAGTTAGTGAGATGGGCCTATAATTGTGGGGATCGTTGGTGTTACCTGACTTGTGAAGCGGAATCACCTTCCCCAATTTCCAGTCGTTTGGCAGGGTACTTGATTCCAAAGACTGTGAAAAAATTCTGGACAGTATTAAGGACGAAAACAATGCGGTGTTTTTTAGAAACTTGGGGTTAATTCCATCTTCTCCGGGGGAAAAAGAAGGCTTGAGATTTTGAATTAATTTCCTTATGCCCTCCCAATCAATGTGTACTGGCTCCATTGGATCATAGTTGTGAGTAGACAAGTTAGGAACAGAGGTAGGCGCCACGTTTACAAATGATAATGCGAATACACTGTTAAGAGCTAGGCAACAATTTTCTCTTGGAATGAATGATTCGCTCCCAGAAACTAGGTCAATTTGTTTCTTGTTATTTCCACCGATCACCTGCCAGAATCTACGAGGATTAGTTACTAGCAAGGAAGGCAACGTTTGTTCAAAATATGAGTGCTTGGCAAGTGAGAGTGCGCGTGCGTACTCGTCGGCTACACGGCGATAATCATCCCATCTTTTGATGTTGCCCGAGAGCTTTGCACTTCGAAAGATGCGCTTCTTTTTATTAAGTAGCCGCCTTAAAGTTGGCGTGAACCAAGCAGACCGATTGTTATCGGTTATTTTACGGAGCGGTATGAAGCGGTCGGTAAGTTCCGCGATTTTAGCTTTAAAACGTAGCCAGTTTTCGTTTACCGAGTGTTCAGAAAAGCTAGAAAAAAAGTCGTGTGAAAATGTCTCCAGTTCAGCATTAATTAACGTGTAGTCAGCTCGTCCGTAGTCTCTGATTACTTTTGTAGTTTTACTAATTTTGGACGGCGTGTTCGGTACAAGAAAGTGAATGGCTGAGTGATCGCTGAGACCTGGTACGACTGACACAGACTGGATGAGATCAGGGTTATTTGTGAACACCAAATCTAATATGGTAGAACTAGTAGAAGTGACACGGGTTGGGGTGTTAACCAACTGGCTAAGGTTAAACTCTAAGCATGTATTAATGAAAGAGGTGGACTCGGAATTACTGGAGCCAGGTATGGTACAAGGCAAGTTCCAATGGATGTCAGGGAAATTAAAATCGCCCTAAAAGAATAATATGCGAGGCCGGAAACCTAACATGAAGCATGTTAAGGGCATCGTACAAATCTGAAGAAAAACCAGCAGGAACATTAGGAGGCCGATAGCACGCACAAACGAGGGCGTCTTTATTGTGTAAACGAATACTAACGCACACGAATTCTAGAGGGCAAGCGAGAGCTACGTGCGATGACACCAGATCGGCTGCAACAGCTATGAGAACTCCGCCTCCGGAACGCGATCCACGGTCGCATCGATAAAACTTGTATTTTTTTTCGCAATTTAGAATTTCAGAGCTGTCAACTTTCGCGGAAAGCCACGTCTCTGTCAATACGACGACGTCTGCAAGACAGGTGTCAATCAGAGATGACAGAGCGTCTCGCTTGCCCATTACACTTCTCACATTACTAAGCAGAAAGGAACAATTGTGTTTGACAGTACCACGTCGTGGATTTGTTTTTTGCTACGAAGACGCTTGGACCGACGAGCTAGCAGGGCTTAGGTTAGTGTCGTTTTCGTTGTTATCGTCAACTGGATCAACCGGCAACACACTGTCGGTGACTCGGCAGTACACATAGCTTTTCTTGTTAATAACAACCTTGTTATATTTTACTGAATACTTTTGACCGCTGGCTTTACCGAAATCAGGTAGTTTTTTCCTGGCTGTCCGTGTGGCTTTACAGAAGTCTTCGTTAATGTTAATGTTTGTATTGCGCAACTTTGCTTTTTTGGAAAAGATGGTATCTCTAACTTTGAATGACGCAAACCGTACAACAACAGGGCGGCACTTGTCTGCTACAAAAGCCCCTAGTCTGTGGGCTCGAGATATCGCGTCGTCTGAGAGCTGCATCTCGAAAGAACTTGAAAGAATTGCCCTAACCTTTTCCTCTGTGTCTGACCATGTTTCGGCTGCGGTATCACTAATTCCGTGGAAGATTAAGTTGTCTCGTCGCGATCGGTCTTCGTAGTCGTCAAGTCGGGCTCGCAGAGCAGCGTTCTCACTACGAATCGCTGATGCAACCGAACAATCTAAACGCGATTCCTCGGACACATTTTCAAAAGCATTCACCTTTTCTTCAAGATTTGCTAGACGTGTTGTTAAGTCGGACACTTTGTTATCAAGAACTTTTTGGTTATTTTTGACTTCTTCAATGGATGCCAGAAGATTGTCATGCCGCTCATCGAGGTGCTCCGTTAGGTGACCTATAGCTAAAAGGACTTCATTATCCTGCACTTTGGGGTCTGGCTTTGGAGGACCAGGATTCAGTTCAACGTCACCTCCTAACAAAAGCAATTTCACAACATGTACACATTCACCAGCAGTAACCATTAAAACGTTTGGGCATGGGAATAGCAGCAAACATACGTTGTTACATCTTCTACAGTGAATAGAATAACCACCAACCTGGGTGAAAAGACAGAAGTGGTTTTTAGCGACCATTGTCGCTGCTGCCATCCCATGCCCACTGAAAGGGTGATGCTTCGAGGACGAGCTTATGTAGTCCACCGTTGTCGCTGTCGATGTCGTTGCGGCCTTCCTCAAACGCTCCGATGTCGCATCACACAGTGGGTGAGGGGGTTCCAGGAAATCAGCGCCGATATCGCTGCAAGCCTCCGGAAGAGGGCACGTGTCGGACTTGGGTACGTGCGCCGCAGAATCCACGCAGACAGGGATGCACGTTCCGATGACGAGGGCCAACTGGGTGAAAAGACAGAAGTGGTTTTTAGCGACCATTGTCGCTGCTGCCATCCCATGCCCACTGAAAATTATATGGATTTGAAGCGCGGAAATTACACGTGGGCTATGAGGCGTGCCGTAGTGGAGGGCTCAGGATTAATCCGTATTAGGATTAAGATCATCCCGACTAGAGTTCCTAAGGGGAGCTATATACAGGAACTCTAATCCCTACGAACATACAGCGTCCTGCCGCGGCGGATTTTCCGCCGCGCGAACTTCGTCGCGAAAGTTCGCTGCATGTATTCTCGCCGTTAGGGTGGCGCGATTGATATATCGGGAAGAAGCGGTATTCAAATGCATGAAAATTGTCTTGCTACCAGCACCTCCAGGAAAAGGAGTCGCGCTTGTAACATTGTGGCGTGTAGACGACGAATCCCTGGGCACGTTTGAAGCAGAAAGTGAGCGCACAGGTACTGCTATCCTAATCCAGAGCGCACTTGTAATGCCACTCTGAATTTACGAAGGCCGCTACACGCTAGGGGACTCTCGAAGGTGGCCCTGTGCACAGAACGTGGCTCTCTGCGGAGGTCGCCTAGTACTTCAGCAGCCGCTTCGACAGAGAGGAAGTAGTGGTATCTATAGTTTTACTTGCAGCTGCCCTAAGGCGTATTGCACTACTGCTTGCTGGCAGAAATGTTCCCTGAAAGGTAAACGTGTCAGTAGGCATACAATTCTCCGAAGCAATTACGCCGCAGTTTGACAACGGTATTTTGTTTTGCACTTACAGCAACTTTCTCACAACTTGCTATGACAGAGAGCTGAGATTCGTGAGTGTCATGGACGAAAGCTACTGCTGTTCACATTATACAGGCCGGGCTAATTTAAAACTACCAAAATAATGATATGAGTCCACAGTTTACGTGTTGAACCACTTCCGCGCCCAACGTATACACTCGTAGGGACTCTGCTGAGAATTTTTCGCGACGCTCCCAAAATCGCCTATATAGAAGATGTGGCTCACAGAGGGAAGCCGTTTGTTCACTGTGTGTCGTTGCCAATTTTCGCCCAGGTAGAAGAGAAGCACCAAGGGAACGGGAGAAGGCAGCGCCGGTTGCCAGCAGCGGCCACTGTGCCACGACGACTACCACCACGGTCACCAAGCAAGGCTCGCTCTGCGGCGCGATTATGCGTGACGCTCGTGTCATGGTCACAATGCAGACTGTACCGGCAATGGGAAGTTTCTTCGCAAAGGGACAACATACGTTGCCCCTGCAGTCATCTGCGACGTGGAAGGCGCTGAGACGTTGAAGACGCCGCCGCTTGCATCTGTAGTAATAATGCTCTTGGTGGTCGACGAGCACTTTTGGAGAGTGGCTTTCGCTGCGACGTGGGAAGTTTCGTGGCGGGGCTTGTCACGGCGCGGCCGCGCTAATGTAAAAAGCGCATACGGCGGCCCAGATGTGATTTTCCACGTAGTCTTCACAGATAGATTTGACACGATTCATGTTTGTGGGCTTGTGTTTGTCACAATCCGAGTTTAAAACTGAACCGTATGGCTTAGACTACACGAGAGGGGTTGTGCCTGTTGGGTCAGCGACCAGCTACACAATGCAGTGCGAAAATAGTGTCCGCGGCCTTCTTGAAAAGAACAACCGATCCACGCGTCCAGAGCGACTGTTAAGGATGCTCGCCACATGATTTAATCAACGAATGCAGCCGGCTCTGCGACATCACGTGATTGTTGTATTACGTAATGGAGCAGTGCAGATTGCATTTATTGTTCTCAAATTGTGCACTGGGCCTCGACTGTGGCCCACCTCCCCGGTTAAGGCGGGGCGCGCTGTGGGGAAAACCGACACGCGGCAGTTTCCAAGAGCGCCCGCTGCGCTGGCTGAAAAGACCAGCTTCAGGGGTGGGACGCCGCTGGCGTCCACTCGACTGACCGCTCGGGCGGACCGCTCGATTGACGCGAAATCATGTGGCCACGGTAGCAGTACGGGCCACCCCACTCGCTTCTACGCTTGCTTAAGCTTACATAGGTTTGTTGGTGGGTACAGCGCAAATGATTGTGGTTCAGCTGCCTATTCTGTACCGCTTTTAGCGAATGCTGTTCGAGGTACAGTCTCTCGCAAGAATCGAAGCACAGTATCGCTCAGACCCTTAGACTGATAACCAGGATATTTATTCCTGATTATGAGAACACAGGGATCCTGGTTTACACGCCAAATTGAGATGTGTAAAAGCGAACACAAGAGAAGGCTCATATTTTATTAAAATTTATGAGGCACATAGCGCTAACTGTAAGAATCATGTAAACTGCGTCTTCCGACAACCTGCTGTGACTGCTTTCGAACTAACATCCTAAGACGAGTTGATATTGGTCAATGATTGATTAGAAATTTATCGGGAGGTGAGATTAGGGTGCAGTTAGATGGACGGTTAAATGGTGTGGCTGTTGCGTCGGCGCATGATGTCATGTATATAAAATGTACCCGTCGCAATATTACGCCGGTCTTTTAGAGAACAGTGCCATGCGAAATTCTTTATGTCGATGCTTTCATAGCAGAATCTTATGGTACACATGATATTGTTGCTCGTTAGGTCCAGGTGCGCCCTTATCTGGTTTTGTATGAACGCATTTGCGCACTTAACGTTAACTATTTCAAAAATAAGTTTCTGCATGTGAAATACATTCTTTGAAATGAGAATTTTACTTTTTTCTTTGCCCCACGGGCGTCTTTTATGAGATAAAAGTAAATTGTGGGAAAACGTTGTCGGAAGCCTTTACTATTGGCGCGTCGACATGATTTTATTTCGCAGAAATTAGAGCAGGCGTTTCACGCGTTCAGGCTACCGTCGTTGTGGGAGGCTGCGGTTAACTTTGAGATCACGTGCGGACCTTTACAGCAGCTAGAAGTTTTAATCAGAAAAATCGCCACTGCAGCTGCAGTTCCTCACTTGCGATAAAAAATGGATCAGTAAGAAAATTTGTTTCCCGTCGAAGGTGCTGAACAGTCGTGTCATCGAATGAACACAGTGAAATGAAATGAAATTAAACTTTATTTCTCTCTTGCTGCGGTACAGCAGAAAGAGGACGCACGGGAAGAAACTTTATTTCTCTCTTGCTGCGGTACAGCAGAAAGAGGACGCACGGGAAAAAAGCTGCAAAGAACGCAGCTTGAAGACCCCGTTGTCCCAACCCGACAGCTTGGTTCATATACATTTCACCTCATACATTGCCCAAACCACAATTGTAGCATCTACGTGATACGCCGGTCCCTCAAAAGGATAAAATAAAATCACAAAACACACTTGCGCGAGAACAAACAAAATAAACACATGCATAGAAAGCATAGCACACAGTTTACAAGGCACAGCACAAAACAAAAAATCCTAAAACACAGCCGCTGTTTGCTGTCCGTACAGATTGCTGCTTGGCAAACGGTGCAATAAGTGTGGCTGCAGTTCATGCAGGCAACGTGAGTCCAACGGTGAGTGCCAGCTCAGTCCCTTAGAGCGGCAGCTGCAACAGGAAACTACAGCGCTTCCTCAGCCGGGGGTTTCTCGGGAGGCACTTTAATGCTGCCGTGTACGCTCTCCTGAACACGGCTTGGAACAAAATGGTACAGCTCACGGCTGTCTAATTTGTTAGCGCTCATTGCGCAGCTCATTCTTCTAATAAAGCAATGTTTTACACGACGGCCCACATTGACATCGCAAAAGAGGCGAGTGGCCCAGGGAGTTGTTCAAGCAGCTGAACGAGGCGGCGTCTGCTTGTCAGCCGCGTGTTTTTATGGGTCTGGAGTTGCTACTACTGTAAAGTAAGCAGAGAATTCTGAGTAATGTATTGTAAACTGAACAAGTCTCTTCCAGAAGAAGCCGGGAAAACGGTTAGTAAATTCGATAGACGTGCAAACCTTCGTCTGCGCCATGCCCACAGTAATTTCTTGTTTCACGCTATGGAGAGTGCATTATGTTTTCTAGTCATTGTAGTGTTGGAAACACAGCCATTTATTACCTCAGTTCGGGTCCTATATTATGGAGACACATATTGTCAACAGTTGGTGTTTTTGATGTGTATGTTGTAGGTTGCTCTCGCTGCATGCGCGCAAATGATTCCCTTTGCATGCACATCGCAATGCGCGCCTGGACTGTGGTATGTACACCCCTGTTGTTCGCATGACACTCCGAACTGCGCAAAAAGTTGTGATGTTGTGTTAACAAATGCAAGGCTTTATAGTACAGGGATGCAAGCTTTCCCCCGCGGAGCAATAAAAAAAAGGCCCACCTTGTGTGCACTTACTCGCCCTGTCCCGTTGCCCCTGTATGGTTTCTCTTACTTTACTTAGCAAACAAATCGGTAGGAAAAATCGCTACGGGTCTGGGGACAGACTAAAAATACAAACGCCCAGTCTTCTGCAAGGTACGCCGAACGACCGGGCACAGCAATCTCCATCTTTGCCAAATTTTGGAAATTAGCAGGAATTGAAGCCCGACCTAAGAGTACCATCGTTATGATGCCTCAGAAGTGAAATATCGGCATCTTTGGGAGAGTGGCAGGTAAGACGATGTAATACCCTAGTTACACGGGCACCCTTAACCATGGTTAACCTAACCGCAGTTAGACCTAACCATAGTGGGCCGGAGTTACACGGCAGACCTAACTGCAGTTAGCCCGCTAACCATGGTCCGCGCTAACTTCGGTCGGGTACCTAAGTTTGGGCTTTCAAACTGCAAACATGGCGTCGGACGCGATTACAGGCATGGAGGAGTGCAGCGCGGCGACCGATGCGAAGCGCGTGTTGTGGACGACGGAGACGACGAAGGCGCTAATACACATTTGGCATAACAACCTCGAATCCCTCCGCTCCACATCCCGCAACGCAAAAATTTACATGAGAATGTTAGAACTCAACAACGGGCTACCGGCGAATGAGGGGCCGTACACAGTTAAACAATTGCGGCAGAAGTTGAACAACCTGGCAAAGCGTTTTAAGTAAGTACCCCTTGATTGAGCTCTGAATCTATTTTTTAGCGATGCATGCTTGACTTGGAAGCTTCGCGAACTGCACATAGTAGTACGCGCGCGCGCATGCGGAGTGGCACCGGTGGCACTGCCGCGCGCGCGCCATACGATCCAAACAACGAGCCACACTTCATAAGCGGCATGACATCTGCTAGCATGAGTCCAGTGAGGTCATCTCTGTATTGCATGCAGGCTAACCGCAGCTTGTATCTCTCTTTGAAACAGTGTATGCCATGATTTCTATAATTACATATTTTAAAGGAAGGAGCACCGAGACGGGAAGAGGACTGGCGGGGAGCCAACAGACTGGCCCTTCTACGATCTCCTCCGCAAATTCCTTGCGAGCTTACCTCTGAATGATGACGACCTGGTGGAGGAGAACGTGGAGGTACTTTTCATTTTCTTACATTATTGTAGCACGCCATTCGTACTAGAAATTATTTGTGCATGTACATGAGTTGAAAGTAGCTGAACATGTTGATTTCCGTCTGCAAAATCTTAAAGCTTACACCTTAATTAAATGTATTGCATGTGGATACACATTTTCTTGAAAACACCGGTCTAGGACTTTGTTCATTTTTATTTGATGGATGCAAAATTTGACGATTTGTGCTGCAGAGCAGCTTTCATACATTTTACAATGTATATGCACTGAATGCAGGCCTGACACGCACAAAAAAAAATGAACAGGAAACATTGCAGTAGTTGTGACGGAAATTCAACTCCCATCGCTAAAAGTCAGTCCTAAGCCTTCGCTGCATGTGAACGAACACACTGGGTAAGCCATTGGGTCACTAAAGCTGAGCACCAATCAAAAGATGTGGCTCATCTCAAGGGGTGCCAACAGGCATTAAGGATTGAGAGAGGCAAACCTCATAATAGTAGTGCAAGCTTTCGTCATCCACTCCGTACGTCAACTTACAAGTCACTAAAAATACGCAAATCAAACACATCGAAAAGAGATATGAGCATCTTCTCAGGTGACTTTGGCTGCCGTAGAGAGAGAAGGATGAGTCCTCCTTACAAATAGGTGGGCAAAAAATAAAGTTCTCTCTCTGGCTGCACTGTGTGGCGCAACGAGACATGAGGGAATGATGATGTCCTGTAGTGGAATGGCAAGTGCGAGTTAATGGAGCCATGTTTTGTTCACAGGTGCCAGTCGTGGACGAAGCTCCAGAAGAAGCTGAAGTAGTCGCGTCGTGGGACGACGCAGACGCTGCAATTGAGGGCGGACATTGGCCAACTGAGCCTGCGCAAGCCAGCCCCAGTCATGGCGACACCAGCAATGGGCTCGTCGAAACTGCCGGGCCAAGCCGCCCAAGTGCCAGCGCAACTGCAGCAAGCACTGCTGGGCCAAGCCAATCACAAGCCAGCCCAGCCCGTGGCACCAACGCTAATGGAAGGGCTAGGATGCGGCCAAACGCCTCTGTTTTACAGCAGCTGCTTGCCCTCCACAAGGAGGACTCGTTGCGGGCCGCCAAAGCGGAAAAGAGGCGCCACCGGCTACAAGCCCAAATGCTGAGGCTGCAGAGGCAAGCCACTACAGCACAGATAGGCATGATGGAAATGATGAAACAGTTTTTTGCATCAAGGGAAAACAACAACTCGTAGGCAGGATAGGCAGGAAACTAGCTGGCCAACCCCACGTGTATTTTTCTTCACTGTAATAAAAGCCAATCCCTAAAGGAATAGCACTAGCGCAGGCTGTGTAGTTATGTTTTACCTTGAACATGCACAATGATTTATTTATGATAAGCAATGTTGGCATGTGTGATGTACGCCTCTAGGTTATGTAGTTTGAAATGGTCTTGGCAAATATTTTTATCCACGTATGCTTCTATTTTTAGCTGAGTGGCTGAATCAAGTGACAAACAGAAAGACACTAAACTTTTCACGTTTATTTACCTGAGAAAGACTATTGTCTTTTAAAAAAGCAGCAAGAACAAATAACCCTGTGAAAGACAACACGATTGCTCGAAAAGAAACCAGACACAGCAGCAATTCTTTCTCAGCAAGACACCACATTTTGGTCAGCTGAAAAAATCAGAACAAAGAACTCCCTTGAATACAAAAACGAATGCTCTAAAGGAAAAGAGACAGAGCAGCCATTCTCCAAAATGATGGTACGTTCTGGTGGAAAGTTAAAAAATTACAGCACTTCCACTCAACGTGAAAGCTGTCGGAAGTGCAGAGCAGTGATTCACCAGAGGGGCTCTGCTGCCATTTTCCACAATTTCAATCTCTTTCTCTCGATGAATTGAACAGAAGCTTCTTCAATGCAATTCAATTCCCCCCCCTGTCGCAGTGCTTGCACCCCTTCCCCTGAGACAGGCCACATGCCTTTTTTATTTGGTTTCTTGTCTGAAAGAGCACGAGCGGGAGCTCTGTTCTTGGTAGCCTGTCTCCGTCTAGATAGCCTGACCGTACACGAGCCAAGAGGACAGGCTGGGCCCCTAAAGTGCCATGCACTTCAAAAAAAGGGGAAACAAAACTTGGCACAAGACAACACGAATGCTGTAAGCAAACCCAGACCGAGCAGTAATTCTCCAACAAGACGCAACGTCCTGGTGATAAGTTAAAAAAAAGGGGGGGGGAGAACAGACAACTCTGCGCAAGACAATACGAATGCTTGAAACAAAACTAGACAGACCAGCAATTCTTCTAGAGCAAAAAAACATTCTAGTGACAAAAAATGGTGAACAAACAACTCTGCACAAAACACGAATGCCCTAAATGAAATTAGAGCAGCAAACATAACGATGGCATTGCCATAATACGAATGCTCTAAGCAAACCAAGACCGAGCACCCATTCTCCGACAAGACATGACGTCTTGGCGGTAAGTTAAAAAAAAAAACAAGGAACAGACAACTCTGCGCAAGACAGCACGAATGCTCGAAACAAAACCAGACAGGCTAGCGATTCTTCTAGACCAAGACCCAACATTCTGGTGACAAAAAGGGTGAACTAACAACTCTGTACAAAACACGAATGCTCTGAATGAAAGTGGAGCAGCAAACAACGATGGCATTTCCACAGGTGGATTTCCTAGAACACTAATGCTCTAAGCAAACCAAGACCGACCAGCAATTCTCCGACAAGACGTGATACCTTGGTGGTAAGTTAGAAAAAAAAAAACAAGGAACAGACAACTCTGCGCAAGACAACACGAATGCTTGAAACAAAACTAGACAGACTAGCCATTCTTCTAGACCAAGAACCAACATTCTGGTGACAAAAAAAAGGGTGAACCAACAACTCTGTACAAAACACGAATGCTGTAAATGAAACTAGAGCAGCAAACACAGCGATGGCACTGCCACAGAGAAAACGGAAATAACACGAACATACGTTTGCCGTGCCCTACTGACTTTTAGCTAGATGCTGAGCAAGGGCCTCCCTGACTGCCACCCCTAACGGCTCTCTCCGGTTACTTGTGCGGACTGGCTGAGGACGTCTTTCATCGTCACAGCGGACTGCATCGACCCAGCTTGTGTCGCAGTGGTCCCTGAGCTGCTCACAAATGTTGTGAAGGACACAGGCGGCCCGAACAACACTATTGACATTATCTATGTCACATTCAAGGCCCTTGTGCACCATTCGGAAGCGCGCCTTGAGCCGTCCAAAGGCATTCTCGACAACGCGCCTAGCGCTTGACAGTCTATAATTGAATGTCTGTGAGGGAGATCCATGAGGACCAGGGCGCGGAAACGGTTTCATGAGGTGTGCCTGCAAGGGGAATGCTTGATCTCCGAGGAGAAGCGGACAAACATTCACACCTTCCACAACCTTTGCCTCCATTGAGAATAATTGACTAGCCAGGACACCTGGCAGCTTCGACCTGCGGAAGACGTTGGAGTCATGGTTCTTCCCGGGTGACCCAACATTTGTCGACAAGAACTTGTAGTTGTGGTCAGCAACCGCCAACAGAATGATGCTGTACCAGCCCTTGTAGTTGTAGTAGTCGGAAGCATTCACTGTGGGGGGGCACACTTCCAAGTGGCAACCGTCAAGGGCACCAACTCCCTGGGGAAAACCTAGTACTGCCTCAAACTGGCGCAGATGCTCGGCCATTTCGCATGGTCGAGGGAAACCTGATGTACAGGTGCTCGAGGCGCTGCACTACCACCCGACAGAACTCCCGAAATATAATGTTTACCGATGGCCGGCTAACCCCAAACAGGTGGGCCACAGTTCTCTCCTCTGCTGAGCTGGCGAGACGGTACAATCCAATGGCCACACGCTTGTCCAAGGGGATGGCTCGACGCATGTTGGTGTCTTGTCGCCTCATGCACTCGCAAGCGTTTACGATGTATGTGAACGTCGTGCGGCTCACACGAAAGTTTTCTCTGAAGGCAGAGTCGGGGAGATTTGGAAGTGTGGTATCGTACCACGAACTGCTTCGGTGGTACGACCACACATGCCGCTCACGGGAGCAAAGTCTCATGATTGCCGCCATGCGCAGTTTACGCCTCTTGGCCGTCTGCCGCAGCTCTTCATCTATTTCGTCAATTTCAGCCTGCAGATGTTGCTGTTGCATCTGTAGCTGGTACATAGCTGCCTCTTTAACGGCAAAGGCAGTCCAAAATTGAAGCTCACCGTCGTCGGACGTATCGTTGAATACCGGTCGGCTAAGAGCCATCGTTCGCTCATGGGACGAAGTCGTGCGGACGTCACCCAAAACAACACACACTACGCACAGCAAACAAGACGCACTGGACACTTAAACAGAGGCGAAACAGTACCACGCCGCATGAGCGTGCCGACAGTTAGCCGACGTTCGCTTATGTCACTCAAGTCATGTGGACGTCACTTCAACTTCCCCACACACACTACGCACAGCAAACAAAGCACACTGAACACATCACGATAGGTAAAACAGCACCACGTAGCAGAAGCGTTCCGACGCTTAGAGCCACCGTCATAAATGTGACGCAGTCACGCGAGCGTTACTTAAAACACAAACACACACACACACTACGCACAGTAAACAAAGCACACCGAACACTTCACGACAGGTGAAACAACAGCACGTAAAAGCGTTCCGACGCTTGCAGCCGTCGTTCGCTCATGGGACGCAAGTCGTGCGGACGTCACTTAAAACACACACATTACACACGGCAAACAAGTCACACTAAATACTTGACGCAACGCGAAACAGTGCAAGCGGTAAAAGGTAGCAGAAGCGATCCGGAATGGCAAAAATACACTCCAACAACACGACGACGACCCACGACAACGTTTTCACAGCGTTGGCTTTGGCTGACCTCGGCTTGTTGAGTGGCTTCGTAGACAGTGTTGACGGGTTGGTTTTTACATTCGCGCTGTCTAAAGAAAAAAAAACGTAAACGTGTGCGCTAAAATAGATAGTTTTTGCAACTGCCTGTTTGAATAGTTTGTTATAAACTTGCAACATCTCTTTTTTTGTCATTACAGTAGCTTGAACATAATTTGTCATTTCGCAATTGCATAGACCACGTGACCGCTTGACACACACGCTCGGATTGCGTGTAACAGCAGCTGACCATGGTTAGCGCTAACTGCGGTTAAGCTGGGTAACTATAGTTAGGCGTAACCATGGTTAATGTGCCCGTGTAACTAGAGTATAAGACATCTAGTTAACACTCCATAGCAAGTTACCGTAAAGCGCAGAAAGAAAAACCAGACGAAGACGCCACAAACAAGGACAGGCGCTCCTGCAGCTAAATTTTATTAAAAAGCGAAGCTATCAGTCTCTCACTCATGTTGATTGCCGTCTACCCAGAACCCACTGCAGGAAAGCCAACTTTCTTTTGCGATGATGATGGTCGTAGCTGAAGTGAAGAAAAATCAAAACGCTTCCCGTGGTCAAAACCGAACCTGTGTTCTGTGCGGTATGAAGTCGACATCAAGCCGATTACTCCATTCCCCAAATGCAGAGCACTCGCTTCGCCTGTTCCTGTCAGTCAACATTCTGTTCCGCACAGGTGCGCTCATCTCCTAGTGCGTGAGTGTAGTCAGCCCCGATCGATGCCGTTGTAACAGGCGTGATAGCAGCACGTGCGTGGAACCTTACTGCTCTCCATCTACTGAAATATAGCGAGCGGTCGAAGTGTTTCATGAACCTTCTGTTACGCTCGTGAACGTGTATGCTACTCCAGTCACGGAGAAGAATGGAAGCAACACTGAATCTACTGAGGCATGCAATCGTGTTCTCGCCGCGGGAAGTCATTTTGTCAAAGCGAAGTTTTAGTGTCCCCACTGATGCCGTTGTACGGAATAAGCACTGAGAGAAGACCTTCTCGACGATGATGATGAAAGAGTGGGAAAGTGAAAAAATTACACCTCTCCACGTGGAACCCTGAGGGGATGCAAAGCCGTGGAGTGTAGCGTGTTATTGGTTGTTAGAGTAAGACACATGTAGTAGCGTATTAAATGTCTTCCTTATTTATCGATTAGTGGGGAACGTTTTGCGGCTTCTCGTTCTCGAAGAGAGGAATCCCCTGTTCGACGCTGGTGTTTCGAAGCGTTGTCACGTTCCCGAACGCCATCTGGATCAGCTACTAGCCGCTGGCGTTTCAAGGCGGCTTCTCGTTCTCGAAGCGAGGAATCCACTGCTCGACGCTGCCGTTTACGTTCGACGTCGCGAGCTCTCCTCTGTGCAGCCTTGACTTCGGAGGCACGAGACGAGCCGAGCGGCGAGGAGGAGAGCGGCATTATCACAGCTGGTTAGGGCTCCTGGAGCGACAGTGTTGCCGGTGTCTTCCTGAGCCGGCATGAGACGAGCCGAGCGGCAAGGAGGAGAGCGGCGTTATCACAGCTGGCGTGGAGAGGTGGACGAGAAGGAGAGGTGCGGACGCAGGACGACGGAGGGTCGACTAAGAGATGCTCTACATCTAAAACGATTCCCGTGGCTGGAATAGAACCTGGGTACCTCACGTGATGGAGCCGGCGTCTACTCGCTCGCTGCATTTCGACATGGTCGAAGCGGTTTGGAAAACTCAGTCGACAACCTAAGAATCCGTCACGAGAAGAATTACGTTGCTCTACGGGTCGTAAGGATGTTGGCCACAAGACGTTAGGCCTAACTTCCCATTTTGAGGTTTAGGAAGTTAGGCCTACCGTCACCTCTTGGTGACGGTAGCACCTTGGTAACACCTCAAACCGGCACTCACCCAAGACATTGTGCTCACTGAACACGGAGCAACAAGTACCAGGGTCACGCCGTACACCCCAAACAAAAACGGTAGGCCTATACAATGTGCACTCCCACGAGTATTCTTGAAAAGTGGTCCTGACCTCCAGAGAAGCCCATAATCGCAGTGTGGAATTGTTGGTCAACCAAAGAATCGATCCCAAGAAAGCTTCGCGTTCAACCATCGTCGCCGTTTCACGTAGGAGTGCATGATTTTTCACATACGCACAAGTCTCATCCAGGGTATATTAAAAAAAACCTCCTGCGATTGTCAGCTGGCGGAAAAACATAATTAAACACCAAACGTCATATACGTTCAACCACTGGTGACCATTCCAAATCAGGTTTTTGCTACTTCCGACAGTAAGGTGTTATTTTTGCAAAGTATTTGCCGATTAAGGGCATGAGGGTCAGCGTGGCGCAGCGCAATCCTCGATTTCTTAATGTCATGCAGGCATAGAGCCATCATATGGTTTACTGTTGTCGCTGGGAGCATAAAGAAATCGCATGACTATAGAGGTGAAACGTGCATGCATGTGTTCTTTTAGCTTCTCTGCAGCACATCCCAAAATAAAGATGGCCGCCCAGCACTCCGTGGAAACATGCTCAGCAGTCTCCGGTTTCTTCCACAACGTGCAATTGTAGTTGTAGAGCGGCAACAAAGAAGC